>JAPEVW010000027.1:1907500-1950000 GCA_027921565.1 Artemia sinica
GAGTACTCACCGCCCCTCTCCTTCAATGAGTACCCCTGACATCACCAGAGCAACATATACATTTTTATTTTTAGTTTCATTTAATGGTCTCAACAGAGGCAAATTACCGTTTGTTTAGGCTTGAATTAAATGGTAATTTTCAATGGTTTATTTTTACAACCATCTATATTTTTTGTATAAGAAAAAACAGTTTTGATAACAATATAATATCAGAAGAATTGTGTTATCTGCACATGTGAAGTTATTAATATAACCTTTATTTCCTAGCTGTTGGACATGGTGGAATATCAGCGGGATATTACAAAGATAAAAACAATCGGTTCATCGTATATGGCTGCCAGTGGATTGGATTTAACTGGAGTGACCAAGGTAGACTAATTTCATTAAGATTAATGTAACAATTATCAACTAAAAATTATGAGGCGTGACTGAAGTTCTCAGCTTTGGCGCAGTCAAAGGCCATCCAAGAATCAACAAGTTCGTAATATTGGGTCTTCGTCGCTCAGACTAGTGCTCCGTCGAATCTATATTTGGGGTAGTAGTTTGCTAATTCCTGGAACCAAAGATATTTAAGTCAGGAGCTTACTAATTTTAATGCCATAGAAAACCCAATAAAATGGACCTCAGTGAATAAGATTTCAATTAAAAAAAAATTTCTATTCAAGGAGTGAGATAGAAAATGTTTCTATCCCAATTTTTTCATGTATTTTTCGCGGTTGAAACAATCGTGGATATATTGTAGCCAAAAAATAAATTTTCATTCTTATGACTAAAGTTTTTGTTGGTTGGAGATTGTATCTCATAGAGTATTTGTCCCAAGTTGTATTTCATCTACAATAATAACTTATTCATTCCTAGCATATCGGTTTTAGCAATGAAGGGTCTCTTTGGTACCCTTTGTATGTAGAGCTACTGTTATATCGTACTTTGCATTGCTTTATTGATTTTTTCTTAGCACCAAAATTAGAAATCTTCATCACCTATCTTAGATGCCTCTATATTCTCTGTGCACTTAAATTAGGAAGGTTTTGTGCCAACTTTACTTTCGTGTACCACTATAGATCAGGCCAAGCCCTGGAACAGAAGAACTGAGATTGGTTTTACCAGAGACATCCCGATTCTCAAAATTTAAAAATTTGTCTCTGTGAAAGAAGTACGTTCCGAATCTATCAGACATATGAAGAGATACGCAAAGCGGGACATGAAAAAATTAAATTTTCATTTTGTTTTTTATATAAATTTTTATTTTTATTTTTCTTGTCAAAAAGAAAAAAAAACAGTTTGACACTTATAATGTACAGGTCTAAAACTGTAGCAGTTTTTCATTTAGTTTTTCATGCTAATCATCATATTTTAGCTTAAAAATTCTTTTGTGCACAAGTCTCTTGGTTTTTGTGCACTAATTTAAGCACTAATTTGAGTTCTTGTGTTTTTAACACTTCTATATTGCAGTGCCGAAGCATATAGCAATAGTTTTGGTGTCTCAATGTGATACCAGGGTAATGTCCAGATTAGGCCGAACTGTAATAAGCTCAAAAATAATGGCAATCATTAACAAAAAGTTTTACGCGTAGAGTACCTAACTTAAACTTAACTCAACAATGAGCAAGGACAAACTAGTTTTTTTATGCAAAATTTTGTATTTTTGTAGATAGTAGCTTGAAACTTCTGCAACCGGGTTCTCTGATAAGCCGAATTAAATGGTTAATTTTCGTGAAGATTACTACCTAATTTAGGGTATTTCGCCCCTCTTTCAAAAATGAGGTAAATGTTTTCAGGCTCATGACTTTTGGTGGATAGCTTTGAATATAATGAATAGTAAACATTAAGAATTACCGTAGAAGTCATTTTTGGTGCTATATATCTTAGAAACATCATTTAAGAAACTTCAAAATGATATTATCTAGTGGTCATTTTTAAAATTGAAGGATGATTGTGAATAAAGGATGATAATTTCAAGAAATTGGTATTCTTTCTGTATTATTATGTTTTAAAGTAGTCTATAACAGATTTCATATGAAATTCGGTTTTAATTTATTTCATTTTTTTAATATCAAGCTAATTTTTCCTTCTTTTCAATTTATTGGCTCATTTTTATTTTGTTGCTGTTTTGTTTTGTTTTATTTTTTTTGTTTTTAATCTGACATGTGGACCGTGACCTTAATTCTGGTTTCTGAAACTTTCTAAGGAATCCCATGAAAAGTTAGAAAATTCATAGACACGTTCTTCCAGGTCTTAAACTATCTTATAAAAATAGTGTAAATATTAGCCATCAGGATTCTTTTACAGCTCTGTTCTGGCATGCTATTTATGGCTACTCTGTAAAAGTACTTTTCTTAATAACTGGACTTGAAGAAATATGGACAAACATATTTCACTGGTTCGTTCAGCGAAGAGTCGTAGCCCAAGAAACGTATTTATGATGTTTAATGTATAGCGTATTTAAAAATAAATATGTTTAATTTCTGTATAATGATGAATTTTATAGAGTAAATCAAATTATTTGATCAATTTGAAAAATAATACCTCACACAGTGGCTAATACCTCAGTGGTATATGTTTTCCAACATCATTTTTACGTATATTCTGCAAAATAACTCAGCATAATAAAAGTAGAATATATTTCTACTACGAATTTAGTATGAAATCTTAACGTAGAAAGTGATATAACTAAATACATCGCGTTTGGTCAACTTTCACCAATAAAACAATATGGACGGAGTAATTTGCCAAACTAGATTTAGATATCTATCATTATATATCATTATTATTAACTGGCCAACGAAACCCAAGAAAGTTTAGCAAACTTCAGCATGACAATTTAATTTTAAAAGCTCAGGACTATGTACCCCACCTCTTATGGAATGAACTAGTGATTCCTATTAAAGTGAACTGATATCTATCAAGGTCCCAATGCTCATTACCTAATTCTGTCATCTATATTACTGACAATAACTGTTGGATTTGTTTAAACAGATGTAGGCTTTTTCAAGTGACAAATAATATTTTTGAAACAAGATTCAGTTTTATCATCAGAAAAGAGAAGCTTGCAATACATGTTGGTCAAACTAGATTATCGAATTGCAAACTTTAAAACAACAAAAAAAGTCCATAATCCACGACTTTCAAACGGGCAAAACTCATCATCCAGTTCCAAAAATTTGTAGCAGGGTATACGAACTACCAATAAGTCCTTTTACACCTTGAGAAACCGTTTATGATCTAGACTGTTAGTCGAACGGCATATCTACAATCCAAATTATGAATATACATAATGCATTTTGTCTGTGGAAAACGGCTCTCGTCTTTAACTTGTGGGTAATAAGATATATCGCACTTGCCTTGCTCAAAACTTCCCTATACTTAGAAGAAAAGGAATGTTACTTCCAATTTTCTCTCAGTTTTTGATAAAATCTTTCTCTGAGATTTTTTGGACCTGGCAGTCTCATATGTTAGCTTAATTAGAGCTAGAGCCCTGTTTGAGTTTCAATTTGTCAACAAAATTTTCTGACTAATGACAGATTTATCTTTTGTTGATTTCACCGAGGACTTGGCATAGAAATTCCAATTCCGTTTAGATGGTTGTAGATTAAAAGCCCATATACCTTACAGTTTTTTCAAAACATAGGTTTATGTCTCCCCTTAAACAAAACAAGTTCTATCGGTTAACCCCATCTGTTTTCGCCTGAACCATTAGTAATTCATTACATTTAAATTTTCTCGTTTTTTTTTAATACTTTGGATTTTGTTTTTCCCTCACAAAATTTCTTAGAAATTCTATATTTGTTTTTTAACAGTAATTTAGGTGTTTCGACAAATCTTCCTTTAAAATACAACTTCTTTTTAATAACAACAAAAAAAGACATTTTCAGTTTTTCTCGTCCTACAACATATTTATATTGTGTTCCAAACGATTTTTAGGACTGCCACAACATTCTCACTTTGCGTAACAGTTCCTTTGGTAAAAGCACTATTGCATTTTTAGGTCAATTTGGATACCAAAGAATTAAGATGGAGCCACTTGGCAACTCTGGTTGACTTCGGTTTCGAAATGCAAAAAGCTTTGAAGAGTATCAATGAACAAAGTTTTAACAATTTCATGCTTAGAATCGGTAAGATAACATAAATAATTAGGCCTACAATCCAAGCTTTGTACCAAAGATCTTAGAATAACGTCTAATATAAAGATTTTAGATCTTTTTAACATTTTAAAAGATCTTAAGCACCAAATAATGCTACTTTATAGCCATTTTTTGTGACTTTTCCTCGTGGACAGAACAAAGCTCACGACTTTAGAAAAGATAAAAAGCAAAGATGACCCATAAACACGATATAACCAATCATGTACATTCTCTTCACAAAAATCTGAATCTTATCAGATTTCTCAACAAAATTTCTCCCTATTTGGAAACTAGTAGTATAACCATTCCTATTAGAAATTTATTGCAGCACCAAACTTGCAGCACCATTGCAGATCCTGACATAAATGTGAACGCTTATTCTCCATCTTGTCTGTACAGAGCTTCCTCGGAATCTATTACAACCCTTAACTACTTACTCTGCTATATTTTCTTTATTGTTCAAGCAATATATGCAGTAATTTACAACTAGTAAGGAATATCCCCGTAGTAGCATAATATTTGTAGGCATGAATATATAGTGAGTCGGAGGTAATTGGCTTGAGACTGCCTGTGCAGGATTTCAACTCTTGTTGATAGAAGAGCATCGCCAAGTGCTGGAAACTATGTTGTGATTAAGATGAGCCCAGGATTGCACAAAGCCTCCATTCATACTGGAGGTCCCAGGGACTTGCTGATCCTGCTGATCCTCGCTCTGCACTGGTATCCGGGATCATGGTTTTTCTGAGGCCAAAAATTTTCAATGATTGGAAGAACATGAAAATTGGAACTTGGAATGTTACGACGTTAAAAATGACCACCGTATCGACGTTTTGACTGACAAATTCAGACGATTCCACGTGGACTTATTAGGAATTTTCCGAAACTTATACCCCAGTGGTATTCGGAAACTCATATCCCATGGATAGGAAGCATGAAATTAAGTGATATAGAATTTGTTTACTCAGGCAGGAAGGATGGGGTACATAGACAGGGAGAAGGACTCATGATGAATAAGGAAGCTTCTATGTCTTCTTTAGGCTGGGAAGGTATTATTAATAGAACACTAATTGCTCATTTTATGACTAAAAACTTCAGGGTATCAGTTATAGTAGTATATGCCTTTGTAGAACCGACAGGCAGAGATACTAGTGACTCAGATGAATTTTACTTACAGTTACAGGAGCAAATAGACAGGGTCCCAGGTAGAACTAAGGTGCTTTAACTAGGAGAATTTAATGCCCAGGTTGGTAGCAATAGGGATAGATGGTATCCTAGCCTAGGTAAACTTGGTGTAGAGAAAGAAAACAGTAATTGTTACAGAAGTTTGCAATTATGTAGGTATAACAATCTAGTTATAACCAATATGGTGTTTAGTCACAAAATTTCCCATAAGTTAACACGGTATTCACGTGATGGTAAGACATCCAACCTTATTGATTATGTTATAGCCAACCGAAGACTGGCAGAATCAATACAAGATACTAGGGTATATAGGAGTGCTGTTATTGATGTTAAAAGTAAAGATCACCATCTATTAGTATCTAGGGTTAATTTAGAGCTGAAACTTTGGATGGATAACTACCTCCCGGGAAGTCCTGATGTTGGTAGACTCCAGGATGAAAATTTGAGAGAAACTTTCCAGGAACATTTGAATACTAAACTTGAGAGTTAAAAATTTGACAATGTGGAAGATGGTCGGAATAATTTTAGAAAAACAATTTGTAAGTTGCTGATGGTGTCTTATGGAATAAAGTTAGGACTGCAGCTAGGAATATTAGTGAAAAAGCTTTATGTTTAACATGCAGGAGAAGGAGCTTGTAAAAGAAGGCCATGGATAAAATTGCCGAGGATTTGGAAGATGCAGCTAGACGTCATAATAGTAAAATACTGTACTGGCATGTTAATAAATTGAGAGGGAGTAGTCAAGCTGAACTTGTCCCAGTTAAAGACAGGAACGGGGCCACAATTAGTGATAAAAAAAAAGTTAAAGGGAGATGGGCAGAACATTTTAAGAATGTGTTAAACCGAGATACAGTTGCAGGAAAAGTATTGAAGACAATGAAAAAGTTTGTGATACCTTGGATGTGAAGGAAGATTTGTTTTGTGAAGAAGAATTAGTGACAGTACTAAGAGGATTACAAAAGAATAAGGTTCCAGGTGCTGATAATGTGGTAAATGAGTTTCTTGAAAATGGTTGCTCAGACATTAGAAATAAATCACTGAAGATTGTGAATATGATCAGAGGCAACGCTGGAGCGTTGCCTATAGTAAAGGCCATACAGCTCCAATGTTTTATTATTTATTTATTATTATTATTTTTTCCCAGAGGCACTTCATATGGAAGGGGTCGTCGTAGAAACTTCAAAGGGGGCTCATTCGATTGGAAATCGAGAGTTCTAGTGCCATTTTCAATAGTCGAAAATCATTGGAGGGTAACTAGGCCCCCCCCCCACGGCCATCATTCCCCCAAACACATCCAATCAAAATTTTGAGATATCCATTTTGTTTAGCGTAGTTGATTTCCAGATAGAAAATATATTTTTGAGGAGGACACTCCCCCACAAACCTCAGGGCAAGGGTTTTGAGTTATGCCCTGGGGGCATGTAAGGTTTTTATAGAAGTCGTTGTCGTAGAAACTTCAAAACAGGCTCATTCGACTGGAAATTCAAAGGGCTAGTGCTCTTTTTAATAGTCGAAAGTGACTGGAGGGCAACTAGCCCCCCCACCTCGCCCATCATTTCCCCAAACACATCCAATCAAAATTTTGAGATAGCCATTTTGTTCAGCGTAGTTGATTTTCAGATAGAAAATATGTTTTTGAGGAGGACACTCCCCCACAACCCTCAAGGCAAGGGTTTTAAGTTATACCCGGGGGGCATATAAGGTTTTTATAGAAGGTGGTGTCGTAGAAACTTAAAAAAGGCTCATTCGATTGGAAATTCAAAGGGCTAGTGCGCTTTTTAATAGTCAAAAGTGATTTGAGGGCAACTAACCCCCCTCTCACTCCCACCTTTTCCCCAAACACATCCAATCAAAATGTTGAGACAGCCATTTTATTAAACGTAGTTTTAAGTTCTGGAAATTAGGTCTTTGAAGATGACAACTCCCCCACAGCCCTCAGGGCAAGGGTTGTAAGTTATGCCCTGGGAGCATACAAGGTTTTGTATAGACAGCATTGTCGTATAAACTTCAGAAAGGGCTCATTTGATTGGAAATTGGAACTTCTAGTTCACTTTTAAGCGTCAAAAGATATTGGAGGGTAACCAGCTCCCCCCCCCCCCCCTAAACCCTCTTTTATACCCCTTTGATATCATTTTTTACGCCACTTAAAAATGAACACGATGCGATAAAAGTATAACTCAAAATAATATATATAGAATAATATATGCACATAACACGGAACAATTTATCGAAAATGCATATTATGAGTTGAGGCTCACCCAAATCATGGGCCAGGGGGCTCACCATTGCACAATCTATGAAATCAATCTTGCAATAACTAAATATATAAAGTATTTTGAGTATTTTAACGTCTTCCACAACTCAAACAGTCCAACATTCTACAGCCCAATGAGTCTGTCTAATCTCCTAAATCGGGAACAGAGGAGATGAGTGAAGTTCCACCCCGTATTGGATGAGTCTCCAAACTCCCCCTCCCCCTCTCCTACTGTCTAAGCTAAAGTCTTCTTCTTTATGCCAACTACGATGCCCCCACCCCAAAGACTTTAATAAGGTAAATTTTTGTATGGGAAGAACACATAGTAAATCTATTATAATACTCCAATTATAAGGTTAAAATACATACTCTGCGATAGATGCAAAATTGCTTTGGCAAAAAAAAACCCTATTAAGGTAAATTGCAAACAGTCGTTATCTCTCTGTGTCAGCAAGTGAAATGGTCTAAACACCCTTATTGAAGCTATTTTTTCAATCCATTCATTGATGTCCATCGCTGTCCACAAGTTATGCAATGTGTCTATTGTTCACATACAAGGTTTTTATCAAAGAAGTAATCGTATAGACGTTGAAAAAAGCCTCACTCGATTTAAATTGAAAGTTCTAGATCCGTTTTTTAAAGTCAAGAATAATCGGACAGTAAGCAACCCCCCCCCCCCATGCCATAAAAATTTCAAACTTTTTGCAATCAAAAACGAACAAAAATTAATTAAAAAAAAACTTTCCGAAAAAAAAATTTTTGAAAAAAAGTAAAGGCCTTTTTAAACTTAAGCTCAGCAGATACAAGTACCTGTTAAAATTCAAACTCAAAACGACCAGAAATTACTATTAAAGAATAAATGAAACCCGAAACGAACAGAAATTAAATAAACAATCATATCAAAAAAAATACAACAAGTAATAATATAAATGAATAGATAGATCTTAAAGCGAGCAATGCTTAAATTGAATATAAAAGCATGCTTAAAACGAAAAAAATGTTTTGTTATTAAAGTATAAATGAAACTTAAAACGAACAGAAATTAAATCAGCAATCAATGCGAACAAACATACAATACATGTTAATGTAAATGAATAAATAAATCTTAAAACGAGTGAAACTTAAATTGAATATGCAAATCAAGTTTGAATCGAATAAAAATAACTACAAACAAGAGTTTGGGTATCGCCTCACTACCGAAGCCTAAAACCTACTGCGTCATTGGCGCTTTACTGAAAACGAATTATATTAAAAATGTTTTCTTTTATATTTAATATTGAAAATAAAGCAATTAATATCATTATACATCAAATATTCAGTTTAACTTATTAGTTCTTTCCCAGATTGGTCAAGACAAATATAGTTTCACTACAAACAAAATTTGGATACTGCCCCCTTCTTTAACTGTAAAAACCTAAAGCCTTCTGCGTCATTGGCGCTTCACTGAAAACGAATTGCTCGTATATTACAAATTTATTCTTTTCCAGTTCTTACAGCATTGAAAATGAAAATAAAAATTACAGTGAAAAAAACAATCTTGAACTGATGGATCTTTCAACAATTAATATCATTATATATCTAATATTCAATTTGATTTTGTTTATACTTTTCAAGACTGTTCAAGACTCATATAGTTTTCAGTAAAGCGCCAATGATACAGTAGGTTTTAGGCTTCTGCAGTGAGTCGATACCCAAACTCTTGTTTGTAGTTATTTTTACAATTCAAACTTGATTTGCATATTCAATTTAAGTTTCACTCGTTTTAAGATTTATTTATTCATTACATTAATATCTATTATATGTTTGTTCGCATTGATTGTTTATTTAGTTTCTGTTCGTTTTAAGTTTCATTTATACTTTAATAGCAAAATATTTTTTTTTCGTTTTAAGCTTGATTTTCATATTCAATCTAAGCATTAATCGCTTTAAGATCTATTTATTCATTTATATTATTACTTGTTGTATGTTTTTTGCTATGATTGTTTATTTAATTTCTTTTCTTTTTGGGTTTCATTTATTCTTTAGTAGTATTTTCTGGTCGTTTTGAAGTTGAATTTTAACAGGTATTTGTATCTGCTGAGCTTAAGTTTAAAATGGCCTTTACTTGTCTTTGAAAAAACTTATTTTTCGGGAAGTTTTTTTAAATTAATTTTTAAAAAGGGGGAAGTACCTAGCGATTTTAGGAAAACCTTAATTAAACCACTGTATAAGAAAGGTGATAAGGGTAAGTTTGGTAATTATAGAGGCATGAATCCGGTCTCTGTAGGTAGCAAATTACTTAGTAATATGATACTTTTTTAGACTGCGAGATGCTTTAGACAAAGTTTGAAGAGAAGAACAGTGCGGTTTTAGAAAAGATAGAGGATATTTCGACCAAATTTTCACTCTTAGGTTAATAATTGAGAAGTGCCTGAGTGGTCAAAGACCTTTGGTCCTCAGTTTTATAGATTAGGAGCAAGCGTTCGATTCTGTCGATAGAACAGCTTTAGCAAAGCTCTTATCCTTGTATGGTATACCAGACAAATACATTAAAGTGATTAGTACGAGTATGTAAGAGAATAACACTGCAGCGGTGAAGGTAGGAAATGAGGTTAGCAGCTGGTTTTGTATTAAATCAGGAGTTAAGCAGGGTTGTGTTCTATCCCCCTTTATATGGATTATTTTGATGGTATTTGTCTGAAGGATATCAGGAACATCAATGGGAGACCACGTAGTCAAATGGGGAGGAAAAACTTTCCTGGAATTAGATTATGGTGATAATTTAAGCATCCTAGATGAAAATGTGAGCAAATTGAATGGCCTTCTAAAGGTTTTGTAAGTTCAGGGTGCTCAAATATGTTTGAAAATTAATGTTAAGAAGGCTAAGTCACTAAGGCTAGGAATAAGTGAAGATGAAAAGGTGACATTGGTAACGAAAAGATTGATCAGGTGGGCAGTAAGGACGGTGGGAGCAGTGAAGATGTTAAAAGTAGAATAGCTAAGGCTCAAGGTTTTTTTTTACAGATAAAAAAAAGTTTGGAAGAATAGGAAGATAAGTCTGCAAACCGAGGTTAGAATATTAGAAGAATATTTTGACCATAGTGATGAAAGTGGTCAAATATGGCTCTTAAGCATGGGCACTCCGAAAAGCGGATGAAGATTTGTTAGATATTTTCCAGAAAAATTGCCTAAAGACAGTTCTCGGTACCCAGCTGACTGACCGTATTTCATAGGCTGTAGGAAAAATGTGGTTCAATCCCGCTTTCTAGCGCTATAATGAAAGAAACGTTGAGATGGCTCGGGTATGTTCTGCGGATGAAGGATGACAGATTGCCGAAGATTGTCCTTTTTAGCCAACCGTCTAGGGCTAAATGGAAAGCAGCTCGTCCTCGTCTGGGGTGAGAGGATGTCATAAGGAAATATTAAAGGAAATAGGAACTTCCTGGGAGGGTGTTAAGAGGGAGGCTTTTAATAGATTGGGATGGAGGAGGAGCGTGCGTAGCTGTGTTGGCCTTTAGTACTAGTATTAGTAGTAAGTGATATAAGGTTTTTAGCAATGAGTAATATAAAGACTTGGTAATACAGGGTATTTACTGAGGAATATGGTAAAATTATAAGAGTGGAAACGGCCGGTAGTTTCGAAAAGAAAAATCACCAGTGCCATCTGACTTTGTTTGACCAAAAACTGCAGAGTTATCTTTTGAGGTACTTAAAAATATAGGAGAGGGTAATGAAAGCACAATTTTCTACCCAGAACTTACTTTACGCAGACAAAGTTTTGACTTAAAATGATTATTGAAAATATATATAAGCTAATCAATTGTGACTTATATAGAAATTACATCTTAAATGTTGTGGTATTGTGGATTAATTATATCAAATATTCATTTTTATTTTAAATTCTTTATTATTTAATCCCATTCTTCCCACGTTAAATTGGCTGAAGATTCAGTTCTTATAAGTTCCTATTTTCTTTGGTCTTCGTTTCAACAAAATATAAAAGAGGGTCTCAGAACACTTAAAGCCAAGGTCAAAATTCTCGTGATGTTGCTGACTTTCATTAAGAATTTTTATTTTAGAAAAAGTTGTACTACCGAAGAGTTGTATGAGGAATTACATGCTTAAATGTTTAATTTTATTTGCTAAGGCTGCAGTTTGATTTAAAACCATATATTGCCTGCAGTACTATCTAGCGCACTAATTTATAATTTGTTTGTGTAGTTTTTGTTATTTGTTATTTTTAAAATAGTTAATTTGTACAATTCTTGAGGAAGCCCTATTCTTGGAAAAAACAGTAGGGTTTTTCGAAAAAAAGCAGTATTACAGAAACAGTATTTCTGGCTCTAGGGGGCAAGGGGATAGAGGTACTGCATAAACGCATATTTTTTCCTAGTTTTCTTCCATCTATACTATTGACTTGAGTTTTCCTAGCAAAAAGTTTTCTTTTCAAGTTATGATCCCAACGGTACGCATCGGATATATTATCATATGTTATCCCCGTTATTTCTATAGTTTTCCTGAGCACCAAAATTAGCAATGAACCTACTCAGTTTTTTCTTGGGTAGCATGTTGTTACTCCAACAGTGGACCCATAAAGAGCCGGACCCATGTGCTGGTCTAGATGTGCCGGGACTTCCACACACTATTTCTGCTGATAAAGCTGGTGATTGACAAATTAAATTAAAGTTCATAATTATATATGTGTAAAAATTGTGTCAATAGTGAGCTCACTATTTTCACAATGGTGACAATTGTGACAATTAGCATCAGTAGTGGCCAAAACCCTAAAACTGGAATTTGTAAAATAATAATCAAAAGGTTATTTGGTTTCAAATATAGTAGTTTTTTTTAAGTCTTGGATTATTTATTAGACGTAAATAGCATGAGGAGACTTATATAATGCTTGACTCCAGTGCTGTTATGCTAAGCATAAAAATCATGCCCCAATCAAGTGCAATGGCAGATCCAGGCGACCCCTCCCCAAGTTTATTTTGGCACTATCATTCTTGCTTTTTTTCTGTTTTTAACTCTTTTTTCAAAATAATTTTGTGAATTTGGTCAATTATTGGTGCCCTTGTTACATTGTCCCCCGTGAAATTTTGCTTATTGACACCCTTGTCACATCAGTCCATCCCCTGAGATTTCGCTCTAGATCCACCCCTGATCAAGTGAATATTTTATTATTTCACAGGCCCTTTTTAATCGCTGTTCCGTTAAGTAGAATCTTCTCATCTTTTACGAGTAAATTACGGAACTATACTACAGTGCTAAGTGCACGAAACATGTCTGAACTAAGGGGGCGTCTCAAGTACTTTTTAATTCAGTACCATTTTCTTTGTGCAATAATTAACTATATTTGGTTCTATTTTAGGAGTAAATCAGGGACCTCACTGCTATAAAAACGTTGTGTTTATCAATTGTTGTCATCGATACCCGTTGTGTTGACCTTAGGCGTCTTGGTGCTGCAGAGAGTTTTTAATAGTATAAAACGTATACTCATCTGAGCAAATATTCTAATTGAAAGGATGTATCCAGGGGGAGGGGGCTCTGGGTTTTAATCTCCCCTTAAGTTAATTTTACGACTAGCAAAAACGTAACAAAAATGCATGTAAACAAATTTTGATGGTACTAAAAAAAATTGTAAGACCCCACCGAAAAACACCCCCATCCTAAACAAAAATACTCGATACGCCTTTATGTTCAGCTTTTGTGTCGGTTCCTTTTCGTTGAAAATAATGAACGCAATATTTTTGTCTATCCTAAGAAAGAATCTCGAAACTATGCTCTTATTATAAGCTTAACAGCTTTATTTTAACTTGCTAAGTATTCCAATTGTCCTACAGGTTTCCTTTCGTGCAAATCCATTATCTGTTTTTTCACGTCAGGAGTAAATTACGGAACCGCTGTCACATAAAACATAACAATCTAATGTGAATCAAGTTGAATATTTTGACTGTTCCATAAGTTCTGGAGAGCCTGAGGATGGCCTCCCTAACCCTCAACGGCTCTGAGAAACCTTTATCCCATTGAAGATTACGCTTCTGTTACAGGTCCCTTCTGTCGAAAATAACTAATTTTACTCTGTTTTAGGAATCAATCATGGTCCTGTCACTGCTGGTGTGATTGGAGCAAGTAAGCCCCATTACGACATTTGGGGAAATACTGTAAACGTGGCATCTAGAATGGAAAGCACTGGCAAAGCAGGGTGTATACAGGTAAAAAATAAATGGGGCTTGAATACGCTCTTTCATGAAAACATGGGGCGTGGAAAGACCAAATTATATTTTATGTTTATTGGTTGTTGTCATCGATACGCGTTGTGTTGACCTTAGGCGGCTTGGTCCCGCAGAGAGTTTTTAATGGTAGAGTAGTAGCTGTGTATTCTCCCAATTTCGCGTGAAACAGCCTTTTTCAAGATTTTGATCATAATAAAAAGTTTTACCATGGCATTTAGTTTTCTAGGCATAGTTTCAAAAAACAAATAAACTTTCAAATGGGGATAAATCCATTTATTTAGACAGTGAAAAAACAGGTACAAAGGTCCAGATATTTTGATCACATATACAGCGACCGTCTTCAGTAGAAACACTAAAATGATAAAATTGAAACTAATATATTTATACTAAATAACTTTTCAGGTCATTCACAAAATAATGAACTTCCGGGTTATTCACTTGCTTATTTTCAGAGAGTGTTCATTGACAAACTTCATTCAAAGTTCTTGATTTAAATTTTCTTCTTTAATCTTGCCCAAATGAAAAAAGTTTCAAAAATCACCCAAGAAGTATTTTCTTGCAACCCACAGAAATTTTTTACCAGGCCCCAGAGATGCGCCTATCCGAAAAAAGGAGTCCATGGTCTCAAGCTTGTTTGTACAAAGTCGTTTCAGAAATAAAAAAAAGTAGCCTCTGAACAAAGCTTTTCTGCCGTTTTATCAATACAACTGAAGAGCAATGAAGTGGCAATCGGACAGGATTTGATAAGAAGGGGAGGCTTAGTTCGAAAAAACTCCCAAAACAGGCGAGAATAGATAGACAATAAGGGGGATAATTCTTTAAATGTGGATATTTTAAGGAGGATTGCATGGGTCCTCAGCATATAAACCAGACAATGGCTCTTCTAATCAGTCTCCGAACTTTTTCCGACCTAGACTTATGGAGGATTGCATGTAAGGTTTTTATTGAAAGCGATGTTGAAAAAACATCCAAAGGGCTCATTCAATTGAAAATTGAAAGGGCTATTCCCCTTTTAGTAGTGGAAAGTGATTGAAGGGCATCTTACCCCCTCTCACGTCCACCATTTCCCCAAACACATCCAATCAAAATTTTGATATATCCATTTTGTTCAACGTATTCGAAAGTTCTGGAAATTAGGTCTTTTAGGATGATAACCCCATCAGATGGTACAGTGCAAGGGTTGTAAGTTATGCCCTTGGGGCATATAAGGTTTATATAGAAAGTTGTTGTAGAAATTTCAAAAGGGGCTCCTTTGATTTGAAATTGAAATTGCCCTTTTTAATAGTCGAAAGTGAGTGGAGAGTAATTAACCCCCCTCTTACGCCCTCCATTTCCCCAAACACATTCAATCAAAGTTTAGAGATAGCCATTTTGTTCAACGTAGTTGAAAGTTCTTGAAATTATGTATTTAGGGATGACAAACCCCCAGAGTCCTCAGGGCGAAGGTTGTAAGTTATGCCAAGGGGGCCTATAAGGTTTTTAATGATAGAGTTGTCGTAAAAACTTCAAAAGGGGCTCATTCATTTGGAAACTGAGAGGAGTAGTGCCCTTTTTAATAGTTGAAAGTGATTGGACGGTAACTAAACCCTCTCTCACGCCCACCATTCCCCCAAACACCTCCATTCAAAATTTTCAGATAGCCATGTTGTTCAACGTAGTAGAAAGTTCTGGAAATTAGGTCTGTGAGGATGACAACCCCCCCCCCCCCCCCAGCCCTAGGGGGAGGGTTGTAAGTTATCCCCTGGGGGCATATAAGGTTTTTATTAAAAGCGTTGTCGTAGAAACTTCAAAAGGGCTCATTTGATTGGAAATTGAAAGGGCTAGGGCCTTTTTTAATAGTTGAAAGTGATTGGAGAAACACTAACGCCCCTCTCACGCCCACCATTTTCCCAAACACATCCAATCAAAATTTTGAGATAGCCATTTTGTTTAACGTAGTTGAACAAAATGGCTATTTTGTTCATTTTGGTCAAAGGGCTATTTGAAATTAGGTCTTAGAGGATGACAACCACCCTGAGAGCCCTTAGGGTAAGAGTTGTAATTTATGCCCTTGGGGCATATAATGTGTTTTATAGGAAGTGTTGTCGTAGAAACTCAAAAAGGGCTCATTCGATTGGAAATCGAAAGGCTTAGTGCCCTTTTTAATAGTCGAAAGTGATTGGAAGGCTTGACATTTTTATAGTAAAGATCGATGTGGGTATAATGTATTATTTTTTGTTGTTGTTGTTGTTTAGACCAGGGCACTTTGTATCGAAGGAGTTGTCGTAGGAACTTCGAAAAGGGCTCATTCGATTGAAAATAAAAAGGGCTGATGCCCTTTTTAATAGTCGAAAGTGATTGGAGGAAAACTAATCCCCCTCCCACGCCCACCCTTCCATTTGACTTTATGTTTAAAAACTAAATGTTGCCATAAGATTAAATCAAAATGCACTGTGTTAATGCTAATTCCCAATAAGGAATCTCAGCAGTATCCCAAGAACGACTGAGGGTTTTATGTTCAAACTTTTGGGGCTACTTCTGCTCTTAAGATTTAACCAAATCAAAATAGCGTAAGTTAATCCAAGCTATCAAAGAAAGTAAACAGATTTTTTTGCGAATGCTATCAAGTTTTCCATTTCAGGTCAACTAGACGAGGTATGAAACTAAATTAAATACTTCTATTTGTGTCCAGATTTTTAAGAGGGTGTATGTTGTTAAAATTTGCTGAAAATTTTTCTCCAGAATACAAATAGCAGGCCAAACTATAAATATTTAAAAAAACGAAAAGATTTAATGTATGATTTTCTTTTTCTCTGAAAAGACTATGTCAATATAAACGAACAGAAATTAATCAAAAAAACTTTTTCCCCAAAATACGTTTTTCAAAGGAAAGTAAAGAACTCCATTAAACAAAAATGAGCAAAATAAAATCAAATAATCTACCAAGCGTGAAACTACCACAAATCAGCATCGATAAATAAATGAAGAGAAATTACAATAAATAACCGAGTCAAACTCAAAACGAGCAGAAATTAACATAAGTTGGGCTCAAAACCCCTATGCCTTCCTAAGGCCAGAACATAATTTGCTCTTTACTGAAAAAATACGAATGAATGTGCACTGTCAGTTTAATATACATATACTGATATTTAGTAATCAAAATCTTAATATTATTTGACTTATTAAAGTTATAAAAGTAAAAGTGCAAATTTTTTCAGTAAAGTGCAAGTTATGTTCTGGCCTTGGGAAGGCATAGGGGTTTTGAGCCCAACTTATGTTAATTTCTGCTTGTTTTGAGTTTGACTCGGTTATTTATTGGAATTTCTGTTCATTTTGGGTTTCATTTATTTATCGATGATGGTTTGCGGTAGTTTCAGGCTTCGTAGATTATTTGATTTTATTTTTGCTCATTTTTGTTTAGTGGAGTTCTTTACTTTTCTTTGAAAAACTTATTTTGTGGAAAAAGTTTTTTTAATTAATTGTAGAAAAAAGCCAAGACAGATAGTCCGAGTAATTCAGAGGCAAAAATGTTTAAATGGCATGGGTGAATGGTGGGAGAAAGTATGACTCTCTTATTGGACAAGTATTTGTCGGTACAAGTACTCATTGGACAAGTACGAATGCCCAGAGTCTCAGGCAGGTTGACCAAGAATTTAAAATCTGGTGACGTAGAATTTGTCTATTCAGGTAAAATTCACGGGGCGTATAAGATGGGAAGGGCTTAAGACTTTTGATGAATAAGAAAGCCTCTTGGCATTTCTTAGTGTTAGGATGATGTTAATATTAGAATTTTTACGGGCCCTTTATCATAAACAATAAGTAGAACAACAGGGAAATTTTTATACAAGACAGTGGAACGCAACTTTAAATGAATATTTCGACACTATATCCAAGGGCCGCCCTCAGCAAAACAAACGAAGAAAAAAACAATATAAAAGAAATATACATTAAAATTCGATCATTAAAACTGAAAGGACATGTCCTGGTTGAACTTCCTTGAAGTAATGATATTAGGGCTGTTTTGAAAATTTAAAAAAAATTTCAGTTTTAATGATCGAATTTTAATGTAAGTTTCTTTTATATTTTTTTTTCTTCGTTTGTTTTGCTGAGGATGGCCCTTGGATATATGGTCAAAATATTCATTTAAAGTTGCGTTCCACTGTTTTGTATAAAAATTTCCCTGTTGTTCTACTAATTGTTTATGATGGAAAGGCAGCTTCGTCACTATTTACGCCCTTTATCAATAAATTGTACAGGGTATAAATCATAGTGTTGTATGTCCCACAATGGGATATGTCCCACAATCGATTGTGTTTATGGATTTTACATGCAGTTGCCTCCACAAATTGACGAGACTCCTTTCAAACCGTGATAAAGTTGTAAGAAAAAACAAAGAAAATAATTTCAAAGAAGTGCTAGTTATTTAAAAGTGAGAGAAAGTTTTACTAGAAAATAATCCTTTAGACAACCTTGCCTTTCAATTTAGCAAGGAGTTACAGGCGGCTTTAAAAGGTTTAAATAACAAAACAGACTGTGATAATGACAGTAAGGTAATTAGACTATTGAAATACGAAGGGATAGAAAGGTAGAGATAAGATATTGAAAATTATGACCCTGATTTTGATTAAGGGAAAATAGCTTGTGATTTTTGGAACACTTTAGTTGAACCCCTTCACAATACAGGTCCAAATAGTTAGTATAGTAATTATAGAAGCGTTAGCTTTGTGTTGGTAGGTATCAAATTGCTTAACATGATTAGTTATTAGAGTGTTAATTGCACAGTTCATATAATTATCCAGTAAGCTTATCGCACATCATTTCTGGTCTTCGTTCTCGGTGCGAACAAAAAGCTCCTCCCACTTCTTCGTGCAGTTATTAATAGCGGGTTTCCACTTGTTTCCGATTGTTTCGCGTCTGACTTGTCTACCCGTGCAAAGATCTGACGCCGCTTATGTTTCTACGTTCTCTGGAGCACTCGCAACCCGGTCCGGGTTTTTATAATGGGTAAGATAGGAAATGATCATACTGGATAATTATATGAACTGTGGTTAATTGTTAGAGTAAAAGATACTGCAGATGCGATTGACAACGGAAAATAATGTTTTCTTTTTGGAGAAGATAGAAATGTGTTGACAAAGTTTTCACACTTAGATTAATAATTGTAAAGTTAATAATTATTATTAATTAAGATCCAGGAATACAATTCAGGAAATTGTGAGACTGCTATAGGCCTGAGTTTTACACAGCATATTTATGAATGAGCATTTCGGTTAGTTGATAAAAGATTTTCAGTAAAGGTCGTATCCCTGTATAATATACTAGATAAGTACGTTAAAATGGTTTATCCTACGTGTGAAAATAATATTGCGCTTGTTAAGGTAGGAGGTAGGAGCCGAGGCTAGTATTACAACTGGTATACAATCAGGAGATAAGCTTGGAGATGTCTTATCTTCGTTTAGATCGATTATGTACACCATATGGTGGAGAGTAAGTGACCCTACGGGGAAGTCCCCAGTCTACATGACTGCTTGTTTTGTATAAGATGATTTTTCTATTTTAGGTTACAGAAGAGACAACACAGATTTTGCAGAGATTTGGATTTATATTTGAGCAAAGAGGTATTGTAAAAATAAAAGGTAAAGGCGAGTTGATGACCTATTATCTCATTGGTAAAAACTCTTCCTGATGTATGTTTCAGGGACATAATGTGAATTTCAAATGGAATTTCATCGTACTCATTCAGGAAAACCTAACAAGGAATATTTTTAAGAAAATCTTTCTAAGAAATACCTTATTTATTTTTGTATTTGTGAATAAATCCGAGTTACTGGAGTATTTTTTGTGATTTCCAAATATACGTAGCCTATATCAGTGTAATAAAGAATTGTACCCCTGGGAGGATGGTCAGTTGTTTTGGATTGTTTCTGAAACGTAAAGATTCCATGAACATCCAGCTCTTTTATTCTTTAATGCCTAAAAAATTCTTGGAAAGAAATTTTTACAGTTGAATACCCTTAACCACCTAAATGTGCAGAACACCCCCTTCCCCTTTACAATTTAAATCCAGGGCTTGAAAATGTGTTAGAAAGTGTGAGTGTAATATATAAACATTCTTTAAGTGAATATAATTTCTTAAACCACATTGGCCTGACATAACATAAAGAAAGAAAAACGAGCAAAAATGGGGGTTTTAAAGGCCAAATGAAAATACTGGAAAAACACAATAAAAAACACATAACCTGGTTGTTTCATTTGTGTGAAGTGTTGAGCCAACAAAGAGCAGATTTTTTGTTTGGGGGGGGGAGGAAGATAGCTACAGAAATTTAGCAAGTGAACTCTCGTTTTCTTTCTGGTATTAAAGCATCCAGTAGTTCGTGTAGAAATACAGAGTTGATTGATTTCGAAGATCTGTGCCCACGTTTAACAAGCTTGAAGGTAAATGAGGAAAAATTAAGCTACGCGTGCCATTAGTCAAAGGAAAACTAAGAGATTAGAGCATATCAACCTGATTAGATCATATCAACTGATTAGAGCTGCAAAAGGTAACAGAAATTTCCCGTATTTTATTCACTATCGCTGGAATAAAAGTCAAATCAATTAGTGATAAAAATCAAACAGGTTCAAATCCACCAAGCAAAGGTTTTAACGTCAACACTTTTATTGATTTAGAGATATTCCCATTACGTTTATAAATATTTTTAGTGCAATTACCCAGGATTCAAGGTCGAAATCTGTCATTTCTTCTTCCATTTCTTCAACCATGAATTCCAATAAGACAGTCCCAAACCTCTGCAAGAGAAAGAAGCGTCAGTTACAATTCGACAAGAATGGATTTTTTAGGCTATTAATAAAAAAAAAATTTGCACACAAATAAGTTTTTCAAAAAAACGTAAAGAACTCCATTAAACCAAAAATTAACCAAAATAGAATCAAATATCTACCAAGCATACAACTACCACAATTCAGTATCAATAAAATAAGTCAAACTCAAAACGAGCAGAAATTAATCTGAGTAGGGTTTTAAGCCCTATGCTTTCTAAAAGCCAGAATATAATTTAAACTTTACTGAAAATAATTCGATTGAATATACTGAAAAAAAAATTATTCCTTAAAATCTTGATTAATTTTTGATTTTGATTTCAGTTGCTATTCAGTCTCTGACCTGTAAAGACCAATTTGTTCTTTCAAAAAGATTAAATACCAGTTTTGAACAAGTGTTGAAAAAGGATTATATCCGGAATCAATTAGAGTCCGTAGCTAATTCAGTGACTGTTATTTCGTAACATTTTGCTGTGGGTTAAAGTGACCTAGATTCAGGATATTCATTTAGAAATTGGATAATTTTTACATCCAACACCCAATTGTGAACGGTGGCTGGTGTTTACCCCCCGGCCTCCGTGGAAAATAATCCCGAGGCAAGAACTATTTTCATTTCACCCGTGTTTTGACGTAATAATCGAGTGAATACCTGTTTTGGTTTATACATTAGCTGGCTGGCGCTGGACTTTTTGAATATTTATTTGCAATATTTTGTTTGGCCTCACGTAAAGATAAGTCTTTTGCTTTTTTTATCTTACTACTCATAATCATGGCTTTTAAACAGTTTGATCTTGCTCTTGCGAAGTTCAAGGATTATCCCCTCTGGCCAGTAAGAATAATCAAAGCTGGTAAAGATACACGAGGCAAGCCAGTTTATACGACATTTTGCTATGGATCGCATGATGAATTTCGCCTCGTGGCTGCAAATCTCCAGGTTTATGATCCTACCACTGTTAATTTGTCCGCTCCTGCTTCAAAAAAAAGCTTTTGAAGAGCTTGCTACTACGCCTGATATTTACATGAGACTATCAAAAACATACCTTGCGATGAGAGGTAATGATAAGAGCAGAGCAAATGGCCCAGCATTAGCATTATCTAGGAGTATTAGCCCGATACAACAGAAACTTGTAGCTACCCAAGCTGAACTGGATAAAACCAGAAATGACCTGATGGACAGTATAACTCAAAAAGTTTCGGAAAAAACTGGCTAGCTCAGACTCTCTTAAGGAATCGACTGAGCTTATTGCTAGTCAAATTTATGATGCTCTCATGATTGAATTTAACCCCAAGTTTCAGCGAATTGATAAGTCGCTAAAGGGACTGAGTAATGAACTTGAAAATTTAGAGGACAGACTGAACAGGCTTGAGAATAAGTTGGATAGTTATGAAAAGAATCACTACTAGACAGCCTGGTTTTTCACGGTGTTAGGCAGAAAACTGGTGTTGACACTCGTTCTGCTGTGTTGTTAACTATTAATCAGAAGATGTCTTTGCCTGAAATTAGTACAAATGAGGTCGTGAACGTGTATAGACTTAGACTGAATAATGCTGCTACAGCTGATTCAACTCAGGCGGTTCCATCTACTCCAAGGGTCGCTCCGATAATAGTGAAGTTTTCGAGCAAAAGCGTTGCTTGTAAAGTGTTCAAGGCCAAATCCAAGTTGGCCTCTAGTGGTATTTTTGTTGTTGAGTCTCTGACCAAGCAGAGACGAGATATTCTGAATGCGGCGAAAGACAGATTCGGTCAGCGGAATGCTTGGTCTGATCGGGGACAAATATTGGCAAAGCCTAGTGACGGGACTCCAATAAAAAAAAATAAGGTCTCTCGCTGACTGTATCTAGTTGTTTTTTTTTTTTTTTTTTTTTCTGTCTGTTTTTTTTTTTTTTTTTTTTTTGTTCTCTCATTGATTGTTTGTTTATTGTCCCTTTTCTTTTTTTTTTTATCTATACCAATTCACTAGTTTTTGGTTCATTTTTTTCTTCTCTGTTTTTTTTTTTTTTTTTTTTTTTTTTTTCTCAAAAATATTGTTTGTTTCTATTTATTTTTGGTGCACTTTTCGGTATTTTTTTTTTCTTTTTATTACTTCGGTTGTGTCATTTTTCGATGTTAATATTTTTCTTCTGCATAGATACCATAGCTCTGCTGTGAAGTCGTTAACCTTTGGTCTGGTGAGTTTGGTCGCGGAGCGGATTTACTATCCACCGTAAGTAAAATGATTAATTCTTTTAGTGACCAGGGTAATGTTAACTCTTTGGGGGAACGTTTTGTTGAGTTACAAAATAATCCTTTAGATATAGAAAGTATAATTAATAATTCAGTTGGAAGTAGGAATAGGAATTATAATGATCCTAAATCGGTTATTGAAAGTAAATATGTTTCGCAATTAAGTGGTTCTGCCTCTTCTAAACAAGATGGTATTTTCTCTGTGCTTCACCTAAACATTCAGGGACTTTGTTCCTCTTTTGATGAGCTGAAACGGATCGTCAGTGGTGGAACTCCGGATGTTATTGGATTGTGTGAAACTTTCCTGGATTCAAAAAAGGATATGCTTTTAGATATCCAAAGATTTAGGATGGAGAGGATGAACCGAAAACAGATGGCGAAAGGTGGCCTTGCCCTGTATATTGCCGATCATCTTGTATATAATTTCCGAAGTGATTTGAGTAGAAATGAGGAAGGAATCTTTGAATCCCTTTTTATTGAGATTAAGTCAGGTTGTAAGAATTTAGTTGTTGGTTTGGTTTACAGATCCCCTAGTGGATCTATTCCTTCGTTTATGAAAATTCTAGAAGAGGTTTTGGACTTACTCCAAAAGCATCCTTGCGAACTAATCCTTATGGGGGATTTCAATATTAACCTGCTGGATCAAAATTCCTGCTTCGGCTGCAGATTTTTTGTCAATGATGCTTTCTGCGGGAGCTCTACACTTCAGTTTGTATACCAACCCGAGTTACTGAGATGCATGCATCACTTATTGATTATATTTTTTCGTCACTAGATGTCTTAGATAATTCGGTGATGATTAGTGATATTTCTGATCATTTCCCTGCTATTTCACGGTATAGGACTGCTAATCGATCGCAGCGTAAGGTTTCGCCATCTAATCTCCCATTTTTTCCGTTTTGGTGTCAGTGAGATCAGTCTACTTAAATCTCGTTTGACTGATCAGTCATGGGATAGTTTGGATTCTGAATCGGATTTTAACCGCTCTTTTGATTTCTTTTATGATTCAGTAAAAGAAGGTATCCTAGAAGTTTGCCACCAGAATCCAAAGCCTCATACCTCGAAAAGGATAGTACTGCTGAATCCGTGGATGACTCCAGGTCTCCATAAAAGCTGGAAAAGGAAAAATTATCTGTGGAAAACTATATAAGGCTTCGTCATCTGCTTCTCATCATCAGCGGTCAGGCCTATAGGAATACATTTAATTCTCTGTGTCGGAAGGCCAAGTCTCAGTATTATCACAGGAAATTTTCTGAGTGTGGAAAGGATGTTGGGAAGACATGGAAAATTATTATTCTGTACTTAAACCTACTCCCCCTCCGCCTTCAGTTCCAACAACGCTGATAGTTGACGGTAAAACTGTCCAAGGAGAAGAAATGTTCAGCTCGAGCTTACGTCCTTATTTTGCTAATATAGGAAAAGCGACTGCTTCATCTGTGAGCTCTACAACTCCTCGTTGCGATTTCAGAGCCTATCTTGGACCCCCATGTTTAAAGTCAATGGTTTTGAACCCTGTTTCTGAGTTTGAGGTAGCTCGGATCGTAAATGCACTTAAAGGTTCATCGTCTTCAGGGCCAGACAGAATTCCTACAAGGGTTATCCGTGCCGTTCTTCCCGCTATTCTGTCACCATTGACTAAGCTTGTCAATCTGTCTTTCGTGAATGGAATTTTCCCTGAATCACTCAAGCGAGCTAAGGTTATAGTGCTGTATAAAGGTGGGTCCCGGAGTGATCCTGCTAATTATAGGCCAATTTCTCTTCTATCTGTTTTCAGTAAAATTTTTGAGAAGGCTATGCTATCCAGGCTTCTTAGTTTTCTGGATGTCAAAAGTTTTTTCCATGATTTCCAGTTTGGATTCCGAGCGAATCACTCTACAGAGCATGCTTGCGCATCTCTCTTGAATTTCATTCATTCGGCAATAGATTTTGGTCTTATCCCGGCAGCTTTATTTTGGATGTTCGTAAAGCTCTTGATTCTTTGACTCATCAGATTCTTCTTTGGAAATTATCGCATATTGGTATAAAATCAATGTTTTTTCTTGGTTTGAATCATATCTCTCTGGTAGACTTATTTCAATTGATCCGCTTTTCCGAAGCCCTTCTGAGTAGAATATGGTGTCCCCCAGGGATCTGTTCTTGGTCCCGTTTTATTTCTGATTTATGTCAATGATCTGATTTCAGCAGTCAAGAACACCAGTCCTCTGGTATGCTGCAATCTGTGTCATCCGGATGTTCCTTCGTGTCCCAATGCTACTTCTAATGAAGATTGCCTCGTTGCTTTTGCTGACGACAGCACTTTTGGGACTCTAGGGAGGACGGAATGTGATGTCAGGTCTAATCTGGTGGCAATATTTGAGAGAGTAGTTTCATGGTTTGAGGCGAATTACTTGGCCTTGAATGTTACCAAGTCACATTTTCTTATTTTTTCTCGAATTGGTGTAGCTTTCCCTCAACTGACACAGCTTCAGGTGTCACAAGGCTTCTTGTGTAGACCAAAGAATCGGTTGGTCCGATTTCTTGGTATCCTGCTTGATGAGAACCTTTCGTTTAGACACCATATAGCCATGATTAGGGTTAAGGTCTCACGGAGTTTGGGTGTCATTCGAAAACTCAAACACACCTTTCCTGGATCTATTCTGAAGCTTCTTTTTTTCTGCCTTGTCCAGTCATATGTCTCTTATTGCCCCATAGTATGGATGTCTACTTTTCCTTCTACACTGCGGTCGCTTTCTGTCATGTATGATAAAACACGGCGTCTGGTTATGGACACCAACCGTTCTTCACCAAGACCGCTTCTAAATCTGCAGTCTATCTACATTCTTTCTTGTGCTTCTTTTGTTTTTCATCAGCTTCATGGCAATCTTCCAAAATCTCTTCAAAAACTCCTCAGTTTATTTCTGATTCAGCTCCATATAACCTTCGTTCGTCACATAATATCTGCATTCCTCCTACTCCCACTGTGCGGTCAGATTTCAATCCCCTCATCGCTTATCATCAGGTTTGGAACTCCCTGCCTTCTTCAGTACAGAAATGTCACTCGTTTGGCACTTTCAAGAGGATTCTTAAGGACCATTTAGTTAAGAATCAACTGAATAATTTTTTTTTTTTTTTTTTATTTTTTTTTTTTATTTTTTTTTTTTTTTGTGGAGTTGATGTCCCCTGAATGGTTAGTTTGTTTTATGTGGTTTTCTCTGTGCTATGACTCCCAGGCCTCAGGTATGATTATCATTTTTTATTGGTGAAACTTGTATAATTCACTAAGGAGTAGCATTCATGAAGATAGGTTAAATTTTATTGCTTTCGCACCATTTTATTACAGTCTAATAATTACAGTCTGTTTCGACGACAGGAATTCGCTTATAGTAATATTTTTTTTTTTTTTTTTTTTTTTTTTTTTTTTTTTTTTTTTTTTTTTTTGAGTCTATTTAATATAATTAATTAATTTAGTTTATTTATTCTAATTTTTTCTATAGTTTCTATTTTATTTATATTTTCTTTTCTTCTCCTTCATATGTGAGTAAGTGATCATTTTAAATTTTCTTTTGTTTTTATCCTTGAGTATGTAATTCATATGTCTTCCCTCTTTGTACAGGCCAATGAGCCTTTGAGAGATTTATAACATCTAATATTGTATGTGTATTTAATGAAGAATAAAACTTATCTTATCTTATCTTATCTTATTTCTTAAAGTTATAAAAGTGAAAACATTCAAAAGAATTTTTTTCAGTAAAGTACAAATTATACTAGCTCTTTCAATTTCCAATCGAATGAGCCTTTTTGGAAGTTTCTACGACAACATTTTCTATAAAAACTTATATGTCCCCAGGGCATAACTAACAACCACTGCCTTGAAGGCTGTGGGGGTGGGGGAGGGGGTTGTCATCCTCAAATAACTAATTTCCAGAACTTTCAACTACGTTGAACAAAATGGCTAACTCAAAATTTTAATTGGATGTCTTTGGGGAAATGGTACGCGTGAGAGGGGGGTTATCTGGCCTCCAATCACTTTCGACTATTAAAAAGGGCACTAGTCCTTTCACTTTCCAATCAAATGAGCCCTTTTTGAAGTTTCTACGAAAAAGCTTTCTTTAAAAACCTTATATGCTCCCAGGGCATAACTTACAACTAGACCCCGGTGCCGCGCAGGCGGATCGACCGTACGCCACCGACGAAAGGCCCGGTCGAACGCCACCGAAGTGTTGTAACGCCGCCAGCGCGCCACAGACGCGCCGCCGCCGGCAGAGGTGGCGGCGTTTGGTCGACTTCAAATTAATTTTGTGGCAATTCTTGGTTGCGTCAACCGCAAATTCGGAGCTTTTTCTTTTCGTGTGGTTTAGTATTTCGATTTTCCTGATTAGAAATCAAGCAGGATTGCACTATCCCCCAATTTTCGGGGTATTTCCCCGAAAATGTATGCGTCACCCCGAAAAAAAATTTGGTTCCCCGAATCCCCGAAAATCACGCAATCACGGCGCCACCCATAGCGATTTATCACCAGTGACTCTCCCTGCCAAATATTACTTTGTATACCATAATTCTTCACTACTCTCTTGTTCATTAATTTTCGTCTCTTTTGTTACTATGCATAAAAACCAGACAGATGCAATATGCAATTGCAAATATTGCAATATACATAGTTCTTCATATGTTGACAAAAAAAAGTATCGTCTTTATGAAATGAGTTTAAATCATTTTGAATGCGGTTTCCCAATCGCTATTTCTTTCATCATTCTTAGTCAAAAATTTAATTTTTAAGTTGAATAGAATTATAGAACGCATTCACTACTGTACAGCTTCAGCCTTCAGTTGGATTTTGAAATTGACAGCCGACAGATTGTTTCTACAGCTGATTGTAAGTTTGAAGATTTTTTTTGCAGTTTTTAGATAAGATTTTCTTAATGTTTAATATTCAATTGTTGAACACCTTATAGAAAATACAGTCTTCTTTCTGAAACACTTTAACCCCCCCCCCCCCCCCCCCCGCAAAAAAACAACAAAACCAACAAACCCTTCTATTGAGACAATATTTAGCTATAGACTAAGCTATGTACAAGGTTGGGGAATTAAAGATTGAACCGGAAGTTACCCCAAAAATATGATTCATAAATAAATTGTAATTATTGTCTATAGGGGAGGGGGATAGGGGGCTATCATTTTTAAATGATACTACCTCATTTTTTTTTATTAAAAGCAGGGATGCCAAAAAGATAACTATCTTTTTCATTTGAAGTGGAGACAGAAGAAAATGATATCAAATTCCCTGGGAAACCATTGAAATATTTTGATATTTTGTGTGTGATCCCTTTTAATTAGGTTCTTTGGATCTTATTGAATGCCACGGCGAATCTATGACTCAGTTTTCCAATAATTTGAGGTATATCTGAATAATTTCGACATTTTTGTTGCTTTCTCTATACCCCTTTACTCATACCCTCATTTTTTTCAAGAAACACTAAGCTGTTTAACGTTATTTTGCGTGTTTGTTTGAACCAGATAGCGACCTTGTTAATTATTCAGTAAATTATTTTTCTAATGAAAGCTGAGACGGTATCCCATCGAGGTGGTATCCAGAGGGGGGGGGGTAGGGAGGTATTACATTTAAATGATAATGTATCGAATTTTTTTTTATTGAAAGCAGGGATCCCAAAAAGTTGTTTTTTTTTTAATTTAAAGCAGAGACGGCATCCTTTCAAGGTGGTATCTAGAGGAAGGGGGTAGTGAGCTATCATTTTTAAATGATAATACCTCGATTTTTTTTAGAAGCAGGGTGCCAATAAACTAATTGTTTTTTTTTTATTTAAAGCAGAGACGGTATCCTATCAAGATGGTATCCAGAGGGGGGGGGCATAGGGAGTTATTATATTTAAGTGATAGTACCTTGATTTTTTTTTATTGAAAGCAGGGATGCCAAAAAGTTGAAAAGTTGACAAAAATTGACAAGATTTTCATGAGTTATACTTGATACAGCACTTGCATGGTTTTATGGTCCAAAGAGAAAGGGACATATGCCTCCAACCCGTTTTTTTTCTTATTGATGAAAAGGGTTTACTTTGAAAACATTCATTCATAAGTACCAGGCAGATTCACACTAAAACAAATTGGTGTGGCGAAAGCACTGTATATATAATTAGTGCTTAATTATGTGCTTGTATATATAATTAGCGCCTAATTATATATACAGTGGGACGAAAGCGATATCGACCTCCCCACCTAACGTTGCGCTCGAGTGGCAATGGCGCCCTCAGTCCAGTGCCCAAGTTACATTAAAAGGCCAGGTCATAATAAAAGCTTTCAATTTAGGAGGTTCAAGGAAGAGTCTTTGACAGTCTTATGACCTCAGGGTACTAAATGTTGCAACGTTCCTACGTATCTACAGTGATTTAAAAAATTCGATCACCCCACAAATGATTACCAAAAATATGCACAAATATAACAAATCTAACATTTGGAATATTATAACACTTTTCTCAAAGCTTTGAAGAAAAGCAAAAAAGGCTAAAAACCCCTAACTACGCTTGAAAGGTATTTTAAAAAGAAACTCTTTGGAGATTTCCATGGAAATGACCATAGCAGAAGCTTTGAGCCTGGGTGGGGATCAAAGAGGAGTCTTTGAGGATTTGGACTACAGGTGACTTATTGATGCGATTTTCTTAAATTTGGTAATTTTTGTGAGTATTCGGAAATAAAAGCTTAAACTCAATAACTGATACTAAGTGTCCTAACATTTTGCTTGGATTAAAAGAGACGAACTAGGATGAAAATCTCAACATCATCCTGGAGCTAGTTCAGTCGGCATATTATTTCATTTAATTACATTTAAAACGGATGAGCTTTTCATTTTAACCTAGTGAAATAGCTGGCACTTTATTTTTCTTCATACCGAATAAACCATTAAGTATTTTTTGTTTCATTGTATTTGAAGTGTTCTTATGTGAAGTAATCATCATGTACTTCTCAATTTGATAAATTTACTCCTTTTATATGCAGTTTATAATTTGGCTGATATTAGGTATTTATCAGTTTATATTTTTATTTATTTTATCCAATAAAGGAGGAAGCCATATAATTTGGAATAAATCCCCAGAAGAAAAAATTAATAATATCCAGAAGAGCAGCCAAAAGCAATAAAAGAACAGCAGCTCAGCCTTAGCCTACATGACATATATTCTATAAAAAAGCCAAAAAAAAAACTTTAAAATGCATTTTTTTATATTGTTATTAAAAACCAGTTTTTAATACAAGAATGCTTTTTAGGAATCCAAAAGAGCAAAAAAAAAACAATAAATATCAAAGTCGCCCATTTCAACTGTTTTAAAGGTGACAAAACAGATATAGGCAATGGGCATTATGAAAGATTAAGCTTCTAAGTTCAAAGTTATATTCAAAGTTTTTACCCAGATAACTGATGAATTTTGTGATACGGTATTTGAAGTTTTGTATGCAGTAATACTCGATGAAAAAAAACTACTAATTTTGATAATTATTTATGTTAAGAATACATAGCTAATAAATACTTCAACTACTCGTATTATGCAAGGGCTCTGAAACGCCACAGCCATCTCGTTTCTACCAGATTTCTACTTCTCTTGATGAATAACCAAGAAGACCAGTTTCCAGCCAGCGACTTGTGAATTTTTGAACTCATGAATTGGCTCGAATCTGTTGTAAATCTAAGCTGTTATTTGAGAAAGACTGATGAAAACATTAATGTTTGCGGTCAACATTGATCGCACCGGCGGCGCGCCGCTGACATCTTACCGGCGACACGCCGCCGACATCTTACCGGTGGCGCGGCGCGCTGTTTTTGGCCCCGCCGCCGCCGGTCTTCCCTCATCGGCGCGGCGCCAGGGTCTACTTACAACCCTTGCCGTGAGGAGTTTGGGGGGTTTGTCATCCTCAAAGACATAATTTCCAGAACTTTCAATTACGTTGAAGAAAATGCCTATCTCAAACTTTTAATTGGATGTGTTTGGGGAAATCGTGGGCTTGAGAGGGGGGTTAGTTGGTGTCCAATTACTTTCCACTACTAAAAAGGGCACTAGCCCTTTCAGTTTCCAAGCAAATGAGCTTTTTTGAAGTTTCTACGACAACACTAGTAGAAAGGGGTCTTATACTCGTGACGGGAGTCCATATATGGGCATAGAGTCCCTAGGGAGATGGTTTTCTCACTGAGAATGAAAAAACAGAGATGCCAAAAACAAAAGGAACTCGCTGAAATTACGTTTAGGGATTATTTGGGCGAAACCGTTTTAGACATTTTAGGGAATTATTTCGGCGAAACAGTTAGAGGCATTTTAAAAGATGATTTTAGAAGATGTTTTAGAAGAGAATTTGAGGGTGAAACTCTGTGGTCATTATAGTAAACAAGTTGTATTTGAACAGTGTTGTGAGGTCCTCTACCCCGACCCCAAAGGGCTCCGATCCCCCTACCCCAACCCAAAGGGCTCCGATCCCCCTACCCCAACCCCGAAGGAAGCCCCCGGTCCCCAAAAGGCCCCCGGTTTCCTAGTAATTTCAAATGTGAGGTTATGTTATGTTATGTTATGTTATGTTATGTTATGCTATGTTATGTTATGTTATGTTATGTTAGGTTATGTTATGTTATGTTATGTTATGTTATGTTATGCTATGTTATGTTATGTTATGTTATGGTATGTTAGGTTATGTTATGTTATGTTATTTTATGCTCTGTTATGTTAGGTTATGTTATGTTATGTTATGTTATGTTATGGCTATGTTAGGTTATGTTATGTTATGTTATGTTATGTTATGTTATGTGCTTATGTTATGCTTATGTTATGTTATGTTATGTTATGTTATGCTATGTTATGTTATGTTATGTTATGTATGTTATGGTATGTTAGGTTATGTTATGTTATGTTATGTTATGCTATGTTATGTTAGGTTAGGTTATGTTATGTTATGTTATGTTATGTTATGCTATGTTATGTTATGTTATGTTATGTTACGTTATGTTATGTTATGTTATGTTTAGTTATGTTATGTTATGCTATGTTATGTTATGTTATGTTATGTTATGTTATGTTCTTTTCAAAGGGCATTTCAGAACAAGTTCCTTTCTTAGTGACCGTCCTAAACCCATTTTACAAGTTGAAGTACCCATCCTTTTAGCTTAGAGTTTTAGTTTGGTTTAGTTTTAGTTAAAAGTTTAGTTAAGAGTTTTTAGCTTAGAGTCTTAGCTTAAAGTTTTTGTTGAAGTTCTAGTTTAGTTTAGTTTTAGTTAAAAGTTTAGAGTTTTTATATTAGAGTCTTAGCTTAGAGTTTTTGTTAGAGTTCTAGTTTAGTTTAGTCTTAACTTAGAGTTTTTTTTATAGAGTTCTAGTTTAGTTTAATTTTAGTTAAGAGTTTGATGTTTTACCTTTGAGTTTCAGTTAGAGTTCTAGTTTAGTTTAGTTTTAGTTAAGAGTTTAGAATTTTAGCTTAGAGTCTTAGCTTAGAGTTTTTGTTAGACTTCTAGTTTATTTTAGTTTTAGTTAAGAGTATAGAGTTTTTAGCTTAGAGTCTTAGCTTAGAGTTTTTGTTGAAGTTCTAGTTTAGTTTAGTTTTAGTTAATAGTGTAGAGTTTTACTTAAAGTTGTAGTTTAGTTAAGTTTTAGTTAAGAGTTTCGAGTTTTAGCTTAGAGACTTAGCTTAGAGTTATAGTTTAGTTTAGTTTTAGTTAAGAGTTTAGAGTTTTTTAGCTTAGAGTCTTAGCTTAGAGTTTGTGTTAGAGTTCTAGTTTAGTTTAGTTATAGTTAAGAATTTAGAGTTTTGGCCTAGAGTCATAGCTTAGAGTTTTAGTTAAAGTTATAGTTTAGTAAAGTTATAGTTAAGAGTTTAGAGTTTTACCTTAGAGTCATAGCTTAGAGTTGTTAGAGTTCTAGTTCAGTTTAAGTTCTAGAGTTCTTTTTTGTTAGAGTTCTAGTTCAGTTTAGTTTTAGTTAAGAGTTTTGAGTTTTAGCTTAGAGTCTTAGCTTATAGTTTGTGTTAGAGTTCTAGTTTAGTTTAGTTTTAGTTAATAGTTTAGAGTTTTAGCTTAGAGTCTTACCTTAGAGTTTTTGTTAAAGTTGAAGTTTACTTTAGTAATAGTTAAGAGTTTAGAGTTTTAGCTTAGAGTCTTAGCTTAGAGTTTTTGTTAGAGTTCTAGTTTAGTTTAGTTTTAGTTAAGAGTTTAGAGTTTTTAGCTTAGAGTCTTAGCATAGAGTTTTTGTTGAAGTTCTAGTTTAGTTTAGTAATAGTTAAGAGTTTAGAGTTTTAGCTTAGAGTCTTAGCTTAGAGTTTTTGTTAAAGTTGAAGTTTGGTTAGTAATAGATAAGAGTTTTAGAGTTTTAGCTTAGAGTCTTAGCTTAGAGTTTTTGTTAAAGTTGAAGTTTAGTTTAGTAATAGTTAAGAGTTTAGAGTTTTAGCTTAGATTCTTAGCTTAGAGTTTTAGTTTAGTTTACTTTTAGTTAAGAGTTTAGAGTTTTTTAGCTTAGAGTCTTAGCTTAAAGTTATAGTTTAGTTTAGTTTTAGTTAAGAGTTTGGTGTTTTACCTTAGAATTATAGCTTAGAGTTTTAGTTAGAGTTCAAAGTTCAGTTTAGTTTTAGTTAAGAGTTTAGAATTTTTAGCTTAGAGTCTTAGCTTAGAGTTTTTGTTAGAGTTAAGAGTTTCGAGTTTTAGCTTAGAGACTTAGCTTAGAGTTATAGTTTAGTTTAGTTTTAGTTAAGAGTTTGGTGTTTTACCTTAGAATTATAGCTTAGAGTTTTAGTTAGAGTTCAAAGTTCAGTTTAGTTTTAGTTAAGAGTTTAGAATTTTAGCTTAGAGTCTTAGCTTAGAGTTTTTGTTAGAGTTCTAGTTTATTTTAGTTTTAGTTAAGAGTTTAGAGTTTTTAGCTTAGAGTCTTAGTTTAGAGTTTTTGTTGAAGTTCTAGTTTAGTTTAGTTTTAGTTAAAAGTTTAGAGTTTTTAGCTTAGAGTCTTAGCTTAGAGTTTTTGTTAGAGTTCTAGTTTAGTTTAGTCTTCACTTAGAGTTTTTTTTATAGAGTTCTAGTTTAGTTTAATTTTAGTTAAGAGTTTGATGTTTTACCTTTGAGTTTCAGTTAGAGTTCTAGTTTAGTTTAGTTTCAGTTAAGAGTTTGGTGTTTTACCTTAGAGTCTTAGCTTAGAGTTTTAGTTAGAGTTCTAGTTTAGTTTAGTTTTAGTTAAGAGTTTAGAATTTTAGCATAGAGTCTTAGCTTAGAGTTTTTGTTAGAGTTCTAGTTTATTTTAGTTTTAGTTAAGCGTTTAGAGTTTTTAGCTTAGAGTCTTAGCTTAGAGTCTTTGTTGAAGTTCTGTTTAGTTTAGTTTTTAGTTAATAGTTTAGAGTTTTAGCTTAGAGTCTTAGCTTAGAGTTTTTGTTAGACTTGAAGTTTAGTTTAGTTACAGTTAAGAATTTAGAGTTTTAGCTTAGAGTCATAGCTTAGAGTTTTACTTAAAGTTGTAGTTTGGTTAGGTTTTAGTTAAGAGTTTCGAGTTTTAGCTTAGAGACTTAGCTTAGAGTTATAGTTTAGTTTAGTTTTAGTTAAGAGTTTAGAGTTTTTTAGCTTAGAGTCTTAGCTTAGAGTTTTTGTTAGAGTTCTAGTTTAGTTTAGTTATAGTTAAGAATTTAGAGTTTTAGCTTAGAGTCATAGCTTAGAGTTTTAGTTAAAGTTATAGTTTAGTAAAGTTATAGTTAAGAGTTTAGAGTTTTACCTTAGAGTCATAGCTTAGAGTTTTTGTTAGAGTTCTAGCTCAGTTTAGTTTTAGTTAAGAGTTTAGAGTTTTAGCTTAGAGTCTTAGCTTATAGTTTGTGTTAGAGTTCTAGTTTAGTTTAGTTTTAGTTAATAGTTTAGAGTTTTAGCTTAGAGTCTTACCTTAGAGTTTTTGTTAAAGTTGAAGTTAAGTTTAGTAATAGTTAAGAGTTTAGAGTTTTAGCTTAGAGTCTTAGCTTAGAGTTTTTGTTTGAGTTCTAGTTTAGTTTAGTTTTAGTTAAGAGTTTAGAGTTTTTAGCTTAGAGTCTTAGCATAGAGTTTTTGTTGAAGTTCTAGTTTAGTTTAGTAATAGTTAAGAGTTTAGAGTTTTAGCTTAGAGTCTTAGCTTAGAGTTTTTGTTAAAGTTTAAGTTTAGTTTAGTAATAGTTAAGAGTTTAGAGTTTTAGCTTAGATTCTTAGCTTAGAGTTTTAGTTTAGTTTACTTTTAGTTAAGAGTTTAGAGTTTTTTAGCTTAGAGTCTTAGCTTAGAGTTTTTGTTAGAGTTCTAGTTTAGTTTAAGTTAAGAGTTTAGAGTTTTAGCTTAGAGTCTTAGCTTATAGTTTTTGTTAGAGTTCTAGTTTAGTTTAGTTTTAGTTAAGAGTTTAGAGTTTTTAGCTTAGAGTCTTAGCATAGAGTTTTTGTTGAAGTTCTAGTTTAGTTTAGTAATAGTTAAGAGTTTAGAGTTTTAGCTTAGAGTCTTAGCTTAGAGTTTTTGTTAAAGTTGAAGTTTAGTTTAGTAATAGTTAAGAGTTTAGAGTTTTAGCTTAGAGTCTTAGCTTAGAGTTTTTGTTAAAGTTGAAGTTTAGTTTAGTAATAGTTAAGAGTTTAGAGTTTTAGCTTAGATTCTTAGCTTAGAGTTTTAGTTTAGTTTTACTTTTAGTTAAGATTTTAGAGTTTTTTAGCTTAGAGTCTTAGCTTAGAGTTTTTGTAAGAGTTCTAGTTTAGTTTAGTTTTAGTTATGAGTTTAAAGTTTTTTGCTTAGATTCTTAGCTTAGAGTTTTAGTTAGAGTTCTAGTTTAGTTTAGTTTTAGTTAAGAGTTTAGAGTTTTACCATAGAGTCTTAGCTTAGAGTTCTAGTTAGAGTTGAAGTTTAGTTTAGTTACAGTTAAGAATTTAGTGTTTTAGCTTAGAGTCATAGCTTAGAGTTTTACTTAAAGTTGTAGTTTAGTTAAGTTTTAGTTAAGAGTTTTGAGTTTTAGCTTAGAGTCTTACCTTAGAGTTTTTGTTAGAGTTCTAGTTTAGTTTAGTTATAGTTAAGAATTTAGAGTTTTAGCTTAGAGTTATAGCTTAGAGTTTTAGTTAAAGTTATAGTTTAGTAAAGTTATAGTTAAGAGTTTAGAGTTTTACCTTAGAGTCATAGCTTAGAGTTTTAGTTAGAGTTCTAGTTCAGTTTAGTTTTAGTTAAGAGTTTAGAGTTTTAGCTTAGAGTTTTAGCTTATAGTTTGTGTTAGAGTTCTAGTTTAGTTTAGTTATAGTTAAGAGTTTAGAGTTTTACCTTAGAGTCATAGCTTAGAGTTTTAGTTAGAGTTCTAGTTCAGTTTAGTTTTAGTTAAGAGTTTAGAGTTTTAGCTTAGAGTCTTAGCTTATAGTTTGTGTTAGAGTTCTAGTTTAGTTTAGTAATAGTTAAGAGTTAAACATCTCTCCATGTTTAAGTTAGGTTAGGTTAGGCTAGATTAAGTTATGTTAGGTTAGGTTAGGTTAGCCTACGTACGCGCACGTACGTAGGCTAACCTAAGGCAAAAAGTTAGGTGAATGGTTAGGTTAGGTTAGACTAGATTAAGTTAGGTTAGGTTAAGTTAGGTTAGGCTAGGTTAGCCTACGTACGCGCGCGTACGTAGAACTTCAAACTAGAACTTCAACAAAAACTCTAAACTAAGACTCTAAGGTAAAAACTCTAAACTCTTAACTAAAACTAAAATAAACTAGAACTCTAACTAAAACTCTAAGCTATAACTCTAAGGTAAAACACCAAACTCTTAACTAAAACTAAACTAAACTATAACTCTAAGCTAAGTCTCTAAGCTAAAACTCGAAACTCTTAACTCTAACAAAAACTCTAAGCTAAGACTCTAAGCTAAAAACTCGAAACTCTTAACTAAAAGTAAACTAAACTAAAACTCTAAGCTAAGAATCTAAGCTAAAACTCTAAACTCTTAACTATTACTAAAGTAAACTTCAACTTTAACAAAAACTCTAAGGTAAGACTCTAAGCTAAAACTCTAAACTATTAACTAAAACTAAACTAAACTAGAACTCTAGCACAAACTATAAGCTAAGACTCTAAGCTAAAACTCTAAACTCTTAACTAAAACTAAACTGAACTAGAACTCTAACAAAAACTCTAAGCTGTGACTCTAAGGTAAAAATCTAAACTCTTAACTATAACTTTACTAAACTATAACTTTAACTAAAATTATAAGCTATGACTCTAGGCTAAAACTCTAAATTCTTAACTATAACTAAACTAAACTAGAACTCTAACAAAAACTCTAAGCTAAGACTCTAAGCTAAAAAACTCTAAACTCTTAACTAAAACTAAACTAAACTATAACTCTAAGCTAAGTCTCTAAGCTAAAACTCGAAACTCTTAACTAAAACTTAACTAAACTTTAACTTTAAGTAAAACTCTAAGCTATGACTCTAAGCTAAAACTCTAAACTCTTAACTATTACTAAACTAAACTTCAACTTTAACAAAAACTCTAAGCTAAGACTCTAAGCTAAAACTCTAAACTATTAACTAAGACTAAACTAAACTAGAACTTCAACAAAAACTCTAAGCTAAGACTCTAAGCTAAAAACTCTAAACTCTTAACTAAAACTAAAATAAGCTAGAACTCTAACAAAAACTCTAAGCTAAGACTCTAAGCTAAAATTCTAAACTCTTAACTAAAACTAAACTAAACAAGAACTCTAACTAAAACTCTAAGCTAAGACTCTAAGGTAAAACACCAAACTCTTAACTAAAACTAAACTAAACTAGAACTCTAACTGAAACTCAAAGGTAAAACATCAAACTCTTAACTAAAATTAAACTAAACTAGAACTCTATAAAAAAAACTCTAAGTTAAGACTAAACTAAACTAGAACTCTAACAAAAACTCTAAGATAAGACTCTAAGCTAAAAACTCTAAACTTTTAACTAACAACTAAACTAGAACTTCAACAAAAACTCTAAGCTAAGACTCTAAGCTAAAAACTCTAAACTCTTAACTAAAACTAAAATAAACTAGAACTCTAACAAAAACTCTAAGCTAAGACTCTAAGCTAAAATTCTAAACTCCTAACTAAAACTAAACTAAAACTAAACTAGAACTCTAACCAAAACTCTAAGCTATGACTCTAAGGTAAAACACCAAACTCTTAACTAAAACTAAACTAAACTATAACTCTAGGCTAAGTCTCCAAACTACAACTTAACTAGACTACAACTTTAAGTAAAACTCTAAGCTATGAGTCTAAGCTAAAACTCTAAACTCTTAACTATTACTAAACTAAGCTTCAAGTCTAACAAAAACTCTAAGCTAAGACTCTAAGCTAAAACTCTAAACTATTAACTAAAACTAAACTAAACTAGAACTTCAACAAAAACTCTAAGCTAAGACTCTAAGCTAAAAACTCTAAACTCATAACTAAAACTAAAATAAACTAGAACTCTAACAAAAACTCGAAGCTAAGACTCTAAGCTAAAATTCTAAACTCTTAACTAAAACTAAACCAAACTAGAACTCTAACTAAAACTCTAAGCTATGACTCTAAGGTAAAACACCCAACTCTTAACTAAAACTAAACTAAACTAGAACTCTAACTGAAACTCAAAGGTAAAACATCAAACTCTTAACTAAAATTAAACTAAACTAGAACTCTATCAAAAAGCTCTAAGTTAAGACTAAACTAAACTAGAACTCTAACAAAAACTCTAAGCTAAAAACTCTAAACTTTTAACTAAAACTAAACTAAACTAGAACTTCAACAAAAACTCTAAGCTAAGACTCTAAGCTAAATTCTAAACTCTTAACTAAAACTAAACCAAACTAGAACTCTAACTAAAACTCTAAGCTATGACTCTAAGGTAAAACACCAAACTCTTAACTAAAACTAAACTAAACTAGAACTCTATCAAAAACTCTAAGGTAAGACTCTAAGCTAAAAAACTCTAAACTCTTAACTAAAACTAAACTAAAACTATAACTCTAAGCTAAGTCTGTAAGCTAAAACTCTAAACTATTAACTAAAACTAAACTAAACTAGAACTTCAACAAAAACTCTAAGCTAAGACTCTAAGCTAAAAACTCTAAACTCTTAACTAAAACTAAAATAAACTAGAACTCTAACAAAACTCTATGCTAAGACTCTAAGCTAAAATTCTAAACTCTTAACTAAAACTAAACTAAACTAGAACTCTAACTAAAACTCTAAGCTAAGACTCTAAGGTAAAACACCAAACTCTTAACTAAAACTAAACTAAACTAGAACTCTAACTGAAACTCAAGGTAAAACATCAAACTCTTAACTAAAATTAAACTAAACTAGAACTCTAACAAAAAAAAGTCTAAGTTAAGACTCTAAGCTAAAACTCGAAGCTCTTAACTAAAACTTAGCCAAACTAAAACTTTAAGTAAAACTCTATGTTATGACTCTAAGCTAAAACTCGAAACTCTTAACTGTAACTAAACTAAACTTCAACTCTAACTAAAACTCTAAGCTAAGACTCTAAGGTAAAACTCTAAACTCTTAACTAAAACTAAACTAAACTAGAACTCTAACAAAAACTCTAAGCTAAGACTCTAAGCTAAAACTCGAAACTCTTAACTAAAACTTAGCCAAACTAAAACTTTAAGTAAAACTCTAAGGTATGACTCTAAGCTAAAACTCGAAACTCTTAACTGTAACTAAACTAATTTCAACTCTAACTAAAACTCTAAGCTAAGACTCTAAGGTAAAAACTCTAAACTCTTAACTAAAACTAAACTAACTAGAACTCTAACAAAAACTCTAAGTTAAGACTCTAAGCTAAAACTCGAAACTTTTAACTAAAACTTAGCCAAACTAAAACTTTAAGTAAAACTCTAAGGTATGACTCTAAGCTAAAACTCGAAACTCTTAACTGTAACTAAACTAAACTTCAACTCTAACTAAAACTCTAAGCTAAGACTCTAAGGTAAAACTCTAAACTCTTAACTAAAACTAAACTAAACTAGAACTCTAACAAAAACTCTAAGCTAAGACTCTAAGCTAAAACTCGAAACTCTTAACTAAAACTTAACCAAACTACAACTTTAAGTAAAATTCTAAGCTAAGACTCTAAGCTAAAACTAAATTCTTAACTGTAACTAAACTAAACTAAACTAGAACTCTAAATAAAACTCTAAGCTAAGACTCTAAGCTAAAAACTAAACTAGAACTCTAACAAAAACTCTAAGCTAAGACTCTAAGCTAAAAACTCTTAACTAAACTTTTAACTAAAACTAAACCAAACTAAAACTCTAAGCTAAAAGGATGGGTACTTCAATTTGTAAAATGGGTTAGGGCGGTCACTAAGAAAGGAACTTGTTCTGAAATGCCCTTTGAAAAGAACATAACATAACATAACATAACATAACATAACATAGCATAACATAACATAACATAACATAACATAACATAACATAACACAACAAAACATAACATAACATAGCATGACATAACATAACATAACATAACATAACATAACATAACATAACATAACATAACCTAGCATAACATAACATAACATAACATAACATAACATAACATAACCTAACATAACATAGCATAACTTAACATAACATGACATAACCTAACATACCATAACATAACATAACATAACATAACATAACATAACATAGCATAACATAACATAACATAACATAGCATAACATAACATAACATAAACATAACATAACATAACACAACCTAACATAACATAACATAACAAACATAACATAGCATAACATAACATAACATAACATAACATAACCTCACATTTGAAATTACTAGGAAACCGGGGGCCCTTTGGGGACCGGGGGCTTCCTTCAGGTTGGGGTAGGGGGATCGGAGCCCTTTTGGTTGGGGTAGGGGGATCGGAGCCCTTTGGGGTTGGGGTCGAGGACCTCACAACACTGTTCAAATACAACTTGTTTACTATAATGACCACAGAGTTTCACCCTAAAATTCTCTTCTAAAACACCTTCTAAAATCATCTTTTAAAATGTCTCTAACTGTTTCGCCGAAATAATTCCCTAAAATGTCTAAAACGGTTTCGCCCAAATAATCCCTAAACGTAATTTCAGCGAGTTCCTTTTGTTTTTGGCATCTCTGTTTTTTCATTCTCAGTGAGAAAACCATCTCCTTAGGGACTCTATGCCCATATATGGACTCCCGTCACGAGTATAAGACCCCTTTCTACTAACAGTTTCTATAAGAACCTTATATGCCCCCAGTGCATAACTTACAACCCTTGCCCTGAGGGCTCTGAGGAGGCTATCATCCTCAAAGACCTAATTTCCAAATTGATATCTCAAAATTTTGATTGCATGTGTTTGGGGAAATAGCGGGCGGGAGAGGGGGGTTAGTTGCCCTACAATTACTTTCAACTATTAAAATAGGCACTAGACCTTTCAATTTCCAATCGAATGAGCCCTTTTTGAAGTTTTTTACGACAACGCTTCCTACAAAAACCTTGTATGCCCCCAGGGCGTAACTAAAAACTCGTGCACTGAGGGCTGTGGGGGGAGTGTCTTCCTCAAAGACATAATTTCCGGACCTTTCAACTACGTTGAAACCAAATGTCTATCTCAAAATTTTGATTGGATGTGTTTTGGGAAATGGTGGGCGAGAGAGGGGGGTTAGTTGCCCTCCAATCACTTTCGACTATTAAAGTGGCCACTAGCTCTTTGAATTTCCAATCGAATGAGCTGTTTTTGAAGATTCTACGACAACATTTTCTATAAAAACCTTATATGCTCCCAGGCCATAACTTACAACCCTTGCCCTTAGGGCTGTGGGGGGAGTTTCCTCCTCAAAAACATAATTTCCAGATCTTTCAGCTACGTTGAACAAAATGCGTATCTCAAAATTCTCATTGGATGTGTTTGGGGAAATGGTGGGCGTGAGAGGGGTGTTAACTGCCTTCCAATCACTTTCGACTATTAAAAAGGCCACTATCCATTGAATTTCCAATTGAATGAGCCCTTTATGAAGTTTCTATGACAACACTTTCTATAAAAAAACTTATACGCCCCCAGGGCATAACTTACAACCCTTGCCCTTAGGGCTGTGGGGGGAGTTTCCTCCTCAAAAACATAATTTCCAGATCTTTCAGCTACGTTGAACAAAATCGCTATCTCAAAATTTTGATTAGATTTGTTTGAGGAAATGGTGGGCGTGGAAGGGGTGTTAGTTGCCTTTCAATCACTTTCGGCTATTAAAAAGGGCACTAGCCGCTCCAATTGCCAATTGAATGAGCCCTTTCGAATTTTCTACGAAAACTCATTCAATACGAAGTGCCCTGGTCTGAAGGAAGAAAAAAATAAATAATACATTGTGCCAACATCGTTCTTTACTTAGGCAGCGCTATTGCGCTGCCTATGATTAAATAAAAAAAAAGGTTTTTTCAACTGAAAGTAAGGAGCAACATTAAAACATAAGACGAACAGAAATTATTATGTATATGAGGGGGTTTGCCCCTAGTCAATACCTCACTTTTTACGCTAAAGTTCAAGTTTTGTTTGAATCCATTTAATTAGAAAAGGCCATTTAATTAGAATAGATAGCTCTTTGAAAGTAATAAAAAAAATTTAGCGTAAAGAGCGAGGTATTGACTAGGGGGCGAAACCCTTCATATACGTAATAGTTTCTGTTCCTTTTAAGTTTTAATGTTTCTCCTTACTGTCAGTTGAAAAAACTTGTTTTTTTAAATTTAATTTCTGATCGTTTTTAAA
>JAPEVW010000027.1:1955000-2152500 GCA_027921565.1 Artemia sinica
GAACTGTTTGATATTAGCCAAATTTTATTTTTATAAGCCATTTAGTGATCATTGATTATCAATCCATTGAAGCTTACTAAGCAAAGGGGGGCTTGCTAGTTTGGCGTTGACTGTGAAAATTTTAAAATTAGTTTAACACAAATTTTAATTTGTTTGAAATTTTAAAATTTCAAACATTTTGCATATTGTTTTCCATGAAATTTGTGCGGCTGGTTCAACTTCGACTCATGTGAATTGTTTTAAGCGAGTTTTCGAAAATCACACCTGTTTCCTAAAAATAAACAAACAAATTCCAATACAAAATACCTTAAAATAGTAAACTTGATTCTTAAATTTAGATGTTTAAAAGATGTTTACATCGTTTACAAGAGATGTCCAACTTGACACAATCGAAAAAAAAATCCATTACAATTAACAAAGAAGTCAAATTTAAAAACGAACAATAAATCTATCATGAAATTTTTTTTCTTTTATAAGTACTAGAAACGAAGAAAAAACTAACATTCCTTCCAGAAATTGGTAACATTCAATTTAGTTGGATTTCTTAAAATTAATATCAGTTTCTTTTTTAAATCACATAGTTTTAAAAGTATTTATGGTAGTAATGCTGGCTATTTGCTATCTAATATTAGTTATTTTCATCAATAATAAACATTATAAACATTATAATAATAAACATCAATAATAAACATTATAGCAGTATTTCTGGTGGGAGTAGTCGTAGAAGCAGTCATTACAGGAGTAGTCCTTGGGGTGCAAGAGAAGGTACAAGTAGTCAAGGTATAAGCATTCCTACTTGAAATAGTTTTGATAGGAGGAGTCATTGTCAAAACAGCTGTAAAAGGAGTATATATCACATAATTAGTCTTGGCCAGAATAGTGTTGGCAGGAGTGGTCGTTGTCGGAATAGTCTCGGCTGGAACGGTTGTGGGTTGAATACTCAGGGTAGGAGTGGTCGATGTTGATAGCATTAAAGTAGTTGTGATAACAATATTCGTGCTAGGAATAGTAGTTGTAAGAGTGGTCTTAGAAGGTAGTCTTGGTTGAAATAAAATTAGAGGGAGTGGTTGTGGCCCGAGAAATCGTTGCGGAAAAAAGATAAGAGAAAACGTTATAATAAAAATGGCATCCAAGAGCAAACAAAGGCTTAATTCACACTTCTTTTAATTTGGTTTTCATGGTGGTCTAGTTAGGAGCTTAGGAGTGTCAATAGTAGGAGTTATGTCTCGTGTTTTTGTAACGGACGGCAAAGGTATTTCTCAAGCAACCAATCAGACAGTTTTATTATTATATTCCTACCTTATTATCCTCTTTGCAAACCTTCTTGTTATTCTATTTTTTAACGACCGTCATCTAACATCTACGCTTACGCAAAAGCCTATTCTTGTCAGTAATTAATTTAAAAAAAAAAACTTTTTCCAACAAACAAGTTTTCCAAAGAAAAATAAAGAGCTTTATTAAGCCAAAAATGAGCAGAAATAAAGTCAAGTAATCTTCCAAGAGTAAAACTACCACAAATCACTATCAATAAATAAAAGGAACTAAAAACGAACAGAAATTACAATAAATACGCGAGTCAAACTCAAAACGAGCAAAATTAACATGAGTGGGGCTGATAGCCCCCCTGCCGTCTGAAGAATAAAAAAAAATTTGCACTTTACTGAAAAAAAAAAACAAATAACCGTGGATTGGCAGCTTAATTTACATATACTGATGTTTATTCCATAAAGTTTTAATATTTTTTTTTATTTATAAAAGTAAACAAAGTGAAAACATTCAAAATGTATTTTGTTACGTGGAAACCTTTTCCTATAAATAAAAATTTAAAACAACCGTGAAGACATTCGAAATTTGTACTGGAGATAGTTAAGAATTTCTTTTTTACAGTGTTTTTACAAAGCTATCAAATGTACCTCAAAATTGACTTTTCTCACATCCATAAATCGATGATGACTCGCAAGTTCTTCAATTTTTGTATCAACAGTATCTCTGTCATTACTCCAAGTAGAGTCTACAATAACTTGAAAGGAAGTTACTACTTTCGAGATTTGCTCCTCAGTAAAGCCATGATATCTTTCAAAGCAATCTCTCTCCTGGGGGAATCTTGAAAACAGCCTTAAAAAGAAACAAATTAATCCCTTTGTCAGTCTATGAAAATCCTCTTGTTCAACCGATGGCATCAATTGACGAAAATTTTTGGGTTAGGAGGGGAGGCAAAATTAATATTTCAAAATCTAGAGGGAGAAATTATCTTTTTTTTTCAATTTTTTCAATGAAAATACCAGAACAAAATGAATCTTCCAATAAGAAAACCCAAGTTAGGTATGTTTCTAAATTTGGGGGGGGGGGTCAAAACAATCAAGTGGGGAACAAGACCCCCTATCCATTGGCGACACTTTTTTCACGTCATTTTTTGTCTTACTTATTTCTTCTTGTTATAACAAAAACCACTCATTCTCTGGGATCACAGAGTCGTATTATTCTGATCATGGTTGTAGCGGCAGCTGCAACCTAGTTAAGAGCGAACCACAGCCCATAGTAATCAAAAGTTGAAAATGTGTTTTAAAGAAAACTGTTTAGTGAGAAAAATGTTTTTACTTTTATAACTTTAATAAATCAAATAATATTAACATTTTGATTACTAAATGTCAGTGTACGTATACTAAACTGACAAGGCACATTCATTTGTATTTTTTTCAGTAAAGTGCAAATTATGTTCTGGCTTTGGGAAGGCATAGGGGTTTTGAGCAAAACATATTTTAATTTCTGTTCGTTTTGAGTTTGACTCGCTTATTTATTGTAATTTCTGCTCGTTTTGGGTTTCATTTATTTATCGATGCTGATTTGTGGTAGTTTCCCGCTTGGTAGATTATTTGATTTTATTTTTGCTCATTTTTTGGTTAATGGAGTTCTTTGCTTTTCTTTGAAAAACTTATTTTGTAGAAAAAGTTTTTTTTAATTAATTTCAATTCGTTTTATATTGACATAGTCTTTTCAGGGAAAGTGAAAATAATACTTTCAATCTTTTCGTGTTTTTTAAGACTTTATAGTTTGGCCTGCTATTTGTATGCTTGAGAAAAATTTTCAGCATTTTTTAACATGATACACCCTTTTAAAAATCTGGACACAAATAGTAGTATTTAATTTAGTTTCATACCTCCTCTAGTTAACCTGAAATGGAAAACTTGATACCATTCGCAAAAAAATCTGTTTACTTACTTTGATAGCTGGGATGCACTTACCCTATTTTGATTTGGTTAAATTTTAAGAGCAGAAGAAGCCCCGAAAGTTTGAACATAATACCCTCAGTCGTTCTTGGGATACTGCTGAGATGCCTTATTGGAATTAGCATTAACACAGTTCATTTTGATTTAATCTTAAGGCAACATTTAGTTTTTAAACATAATGGGCAAATGGGAGGAGGGGCGTGGGAGGGGGATTAGTTGCCCTCCAATCACTTTCAACTATTAGAAAAGGCATTATCCCTTTCAATGTCCAATCAAATGAGCCCTTTTGAAGTTTCTACGACAACACTTTCAATAAAAACCTCATATGCCCCCAGGGCATAACTTACAATCCTTGCCCTGAGACTTTGGGGGTGGGGGGGGGGTTGTCATCCTCAAAGACCTAATTTCCAAAACTTTCTACTACGTTGAACAGAATGACTATCTGAAAATTTTGATTTGATGTGTTCAGAGGATTGGTGGGCGTGAGAGGGGGGTAAGTTAACCTCCAATGACTTTCGACTATTAAAAAGGGCACTAGCCCTCTCAATTTCCAATTGAATGAGCCCCTTTTGAATTTTTTACGACAACTCTATCTATAAGAACCTTATATACCCCCAGGGCATAACTTACAACCTTTGCCCTGAGGGCTCTGGGGGGTTTGTCATCCTTAAATCCATAATCTCCAGAACTTTCAACTACGTTGAACAAAATTGCTATCTGTAAACTTTGATTGAATATTTTTGGGGAAATGGTAGTTTAATTAAAGTGGGGGTTTAATTACTCTCCATTCAATTTCAACTATTAAAAATAACAATATAAATTTCTAAACAAATGAGCCCTTTTTAAAATTTCTACAACAACTTTAAATATAAACCTTATATGCCCCCAGGGCATATCTTACAACCCTTGCCCTGATCGCTCTGAGGGAGTTATCATCCTAAAAGACCTAACTTCCAGAACTTTCAACTGCATGGAACAAAATGGGTATCTCAAAATTTTGATTTGATGTGTTTGGGAAAATGGTTGGCATGAGAGGGGGGTTAGTTGCCCTTCAATCACTTTCGACTATTAAAAAGGGCACTAGCCCTATCAATTTCCAATTGAATGAGCCCTTTTTGAAGTTTCTACAGCATCGCTTTCTATAAAAACCTTACATGCCCCCAGGGCTTAGCTTACAACCCTTGCCCTGAGGGCTGTGGGGGGGGAGGGGTTGTCATCCTTAAAGACCTAATTTCCAAAACTTTCAATTACGTTGAATAAAATGGCTCTCTAAAAATTTGATTGGATGTGTTTGGGGAAAAGGTGGGCGTGAGAGGGGGTTAAGTTGCTCTCAAATCACTTTCGACTATTAAAAAGGGCACTAGCCCTTTGAATTTCCAATCGAATGAGCCCCTTTTGAAGCTTTTATGAAAACTCTATCTATAAAAACCTTATATGCCCCCAGGGCATAACTTACAACCCTTGCCTTGAGGGCTGGGGGGTTGTCATCCTCAAAGACCAATTTCCAGAACTTTAAACTACGTGGAACAAAATAGCTATCTTAAAATTTTGATTGTATGTGTTTGGGGAAATGGTGGGCGTGGAAGGGGTGTTAGTTGCCTTCCAATCACTTTCGACTATTAAAAAGGGCATTGGCCACTCCAATTTCCAATCGAATGAGCCCTTTTCGAAGCTTCTACGACAACTAATTCGATACGAAGTGCCCTGGTATGGAAAAAAAATAATACATTGTGCCAACATCGTAGTTTACTTAGGCAGCGCGATTGCGCTGCCTTTGATTTCTTGTTTCCCAGAGGCACTTCATATGGAAAGGGTCAACAAAACCAACCACCCCCCCCCCCAGGGTCCAGGGCCAGGAGTTGTAAGTTATGCCCTTGGGGCATATATGGGTCTTATGGTAGGGATGCTCGTACTAAATTCAAAAAAGACTCATTTGGTTGGAAATTAAAAGTTCTAGTTCACTTTTTAAGAGTCAAAAGAGATTGGAGGGCAACTACCTCCCCCCGCGCCCCCTTTCTCTGCAAATGCGTCCAATAAAAATTTTGAGATTGCCATTAAGTTAAAAATTGCTCAAAAGTCAGATAACAAAACCTCAGGTTTCGTCACCACCCCCCAGGGTCCAGGGGCAGGCGTTGTAAGTTATGCCCTGGGTATATATGGTTCTTATAAAGGGGATGCTCTTATAAACTTCAGAGATGGTTCATATGATTGGAAATTAAAAGTTCGAGCTCACTTTTTAATAGTCAAAAGAGACCCGACGGGAGCTAGCCCCCCCCCCCCCCACGCCTTCTTTTTCCAAACCAATCTTATGAAAATTTTGAGATAGACATTTTGTTAAAAATAATTCAAAGGTCGTATAAGAAAAACTCCGGTGTCAATACAACCCCCCAGGGCCCAGGGGAAGGCATTCTAATTTATGCCCTAAGAGCATGTATGGTTCCTACGAAAGGGATCCTCGTATAAACTCCATAGAGGGCTCATTTGATTGGAAATTGAAAGTTCTAGTTCACTTTTTAAGAGTCAAGAGAGTTAAGGGCAAAACCCCCCGTCCAAGCCGTTTTTTCCCGAACCCATCCGCTACAAATTTTGAGATAGCCAGTTTTTTGGAAATTATTCAAAAATTAGATAACAAAAATTCCCCCCAGGGCCCGGGGGATAGGCGTTGTAAGTGTTATCCTGGAATTGTATCTTGGTCTTATGAAAGGGATTCTGGTTTAAATTTCAGAGAGGGCTCATTTGATTGGAAATTGAAAGTTCTAGTTCAATTCTTAAGAGTCGAAAGACATCCGAGGGCAACTAGCCCCCCCCCCCCTCCAGACACCCTTTTTACCCCGAGCTCATCCGATGAAAATTTTATAACAGCCATTTCATTAAAAATAGTTCATAGGTCAGATAAGAAAAATTCCTGTATCGACGCAACCCCCAGGGCCCGGAGGCAGGCGTTATGAGTAATGATCTAGGGGCATATATAGTTCTTATGGAAGGGATGCACGTAAAAACTTCGGAGAGGGCTCATTTGATTGGAAATTGAAAGTTCTAGTTCAATTTTTAAGAGTCGAAAGATATCCGAGGGCAACTAGCTCCCCCTCCAGACACCCTTTTTACCCCAAGCCCATCCGATGAAACTTTTATAAAAGCCATTTCATTAAAAATAGTTCATAGGTCAGATAAGAAAAGTTCCTGTATCGACGCAACCCCCCAGGGCCCGGAGGCAGGCGTTATGAGTAATGATCTAGGGGCATATATAGTTCTTATTGAAAGGATGCACGTAAAAACTTCGGAGGGGGCTCATTTGATTGGAAATTGAAAGTTCTAGTTCAATTTTTAAGAGTCAAGATATCCGAGGGCAACTAGCCCCCCCAGACACCCTTTTTTCCCCAAGCCAATCCGATGAAATTTTTATAATAGCCATTTCATTAAAAATAGTTAAAATGTCAGATAAGAAAAAAATTCCTGTGTCCACACAACCCCCCAGGGCCGGAGGCAGGCGTTAAGAGTAATGCTCTAGGGGTATATATAGTTCTTATGGAAGGGATGCTCGTATAAACTTCGGAGAGGGCTCATTTGATTGGAACTTGAAAGCTCTTGTTCACTTTTTAAGAGTCAAAAGAGATCAGAGGGCAGCTAGCCTAGCCCTCCCCCCTCCATATCCTAAATGTATCAAATAAAAATTTTGAGATATACATTTTTTTAAATAGTTCAAAGTTTAGACAACATAAGCTCCGGTGTCGACAGAGCCCCCCAGGGCCCGGGGGTAGTCGTTGTAAGTTATGCCCTGGGGAAATATATGGTTGTTATGGAAGAGATGCTTGTATAAACTTCATAGAGGGCTCATTTGATTTGAAATTGAAAGTTGTAATTCACTTTTGAAGACTCAAAAGTGATTGGAGGGCAGCTAGCCTCCCGCCACACTCCATTTTTTCCCCAGAGGCACTTCATATAGAAGGGGTCGTCATATAAACTTCAAAGGGGGCTCATTCAATTGGAAATCGAGAGTTATAGTGCCCCTCTTAAGATTCAAAAGTGATCGGAGGGCAACTAGCCCCCAAGCCCTTTTTCCCCAAATGGATCTGATAAAAAGTTTGAGGTAGCCATTTTTTGAAAAATATTTCAAAGATCATTTCGTTAAGAATAGTTCAAAAGTCAGATAAAAAAACTCCTGTGTCGATACAACCCCCCCAGGGCCCGGGCAGGTGTTGTAAATATTGCTCTGTGGGCATATATGGTTCTTATGGAAGGTATGCTCGTATAGACTTCGGAGAGGGCTCATATGAATGGAGATTGAAAGTTCTCGTTTACTTTTTAAGAGTCAAAAGCGATCGGAGGGCAACTAGCCTCCCTTTTTACGTTTTATGATCCTCAAACCCATCCGATAAGAACTTTAAGAGAACCATTTTTTTTAAATAGTTCAAAGGTCAGATAACAAAAACTCCAGTGTCGACTCAATACCCCTTTGCCCGGGGGCAGGCATTGTAAGATATGTCCTGGGGCCGTATGTGGTTCTTATGAAAGGTATGCTGGTATAAAATTCAGAGAGGGTTAATTTGGATGGAAATTGAAAGTTGTAGTTCATTTTTCCAGAGTGTAAAAAGATCGAAGGGCATAGGCCCCTCCCGCCCTCTACGACTTTGTGTTTATCGGATGGAAAAACCCATCCGATAAAAATTTGAGGTGACCATTTTGTTAAAAATAGCTCAACCATCTGATATTAAAATTCCGGGGTCTACTCAAACCCCCAGGGCCCAGAGACAGGCGGTGTAAGCTATACTCTGGAGATATATATGGTTCTTATAGAAGGGATGCTCGTATAAACTTCAGAGAGGCTCATTTGATTGAAAATAGAAAGTTCTAGTTCACTTATAGAGGGTCAAAAGAGACCGAAGGTTAATTAGCCCCCCCCCCACGCCCTTTTTCCCCAAACCTATCCGATAAAAATTTTGAGATAGCAATTTTGTTAAAAATAGTTCAAACATCAGATAATAAAAACTCTGAAAATGACACAAACCCATTTTTTCACTTGATATTCTTACTTTGATAGCAGTTTTGATACTTTGATGAAAATTTGATTTTTTTTTTAAGTTTGATTTTGAAATACAGAATTTTTAAAAACTTAAAACTTTTTGCAATCAAAAACGAAAAAAAATTAATTTAAAAAAAACTTTCCGAAAAATAAGTTTTTCAAAGAAAAGTAAAGGCCATTTTAAACTTAAGCTAAGCAGATACAAATACCTGTTAAAATTCAAACCAAAGACGACCAGAAATTACTATTAAAGAATAAATGAAACCCAAAACGAACAGAAATTAAATAAACAATCACAGCAAAAAACAAACAAATAATAAAATACTTCATTTTTTTGCCCGGGCCGTAGCAAATAGATTTATTGATAGTAGAATCCATATACGCAGTCCAGAACTAGATAGTATAAAACGAATAATCCCTCCATATTATGGACCTATAAAGTGACCAAGCATGCTACATTTGGAACTAGATATTCAGGGACGAGATCGTATAAAGCGAGCAGACTGGTTTCTGAGGCAACACCTATTTGATGGGCCAATCAGAGATGTTTCTACTAACGGTACTTCATAAGACAATAATAGATACGAAAGTAGATTGCATAATATACGAACAGTCATCTATTGATACAGACGGTACAAGACTTGTCAGACATGTTCTTCTAGGTTCAATAGCCAAAACAAGAGGCCGTCATATTTCGTATTCAAAAGTGGTCTCCTTGTAAAAATACTAGTTTTGGCCTGGAGGCCTTATAATCATGTTTTTCAGTATAAATTAAGATGCAATTAGTTATTCTAGATCAGTTGAAAAAACAAATTGAAAAGATAACCTTTTATTGTTAAATTTATTCTTTTTCAAATGGAGAATTCTAAAAGAATCTTGGTAAGTGGATATATATTATTCCTTTTTATTCGAGACTTTTTTCCTATAGATACCTTTTAACTATCTATCATCTGGGTTTCACACACAAAGCGAACTCCTGTAATTACCTAACGCAAACCCTCCCCTTTAAATCCATTCTGATATGTAAAAGCCATTAGGTCTTCTTGGGATTGTAATTGGAGGTACATATCGAGGGATCCATTCGATCTAATAACTTAGTGTATGCGTTTTAATGTGTTGGCGTGAGCTTTGGTTTTGTGGAGGGGGGACGCTGTCTCCCATTCAAATCAGAGGCAACGCTGTAGCGTTGCCTATAGTAAAGGCCATACGGCTCCAATGTTTTATTATTTATTATTTTTTTTCCCAGAGGCACTTCATATGGAAGGGGTTGTCGTAGAAACTTCAAAGGGGGCTCATTCGATTGGAAATCGAGAGTTCTAGTGCCCTTTTTAATATTCGAAAATGATTGGAGGGCAACTAGCCCCCTCCCCCCCCCACGCCCATCATTTCCCCAAACATATCCAATCAAAATTTCGAGATAGCCATTTTTTCAGCGTAGTTGATTTCCAGATAGAAAATATATTTTTGAGGAGGACACTCCCCCACAACCCTCAGGGCAAGGGTTTTAAGTTATACCCTTGGGGCATATAAGGTTTTTATAGAAGGCGTTGTCGTAGAAACTTCAAAAAAGGCTCATTTGATTGGAAATTCAAAAAGCTAGTACCCTTTTTAATAGTCGAAAGTGATTGGAGGGCAACTAGCCCCCCCCCACGCCCATTATTCCCCAAACAAATCCAATCAAAATTTCGAGATAGCCATTTTGTTCAGCGTAGTTGATTTCCAGATAGAAAATATATTTTTGAGGAGGACACTCCCCCAAAACCCTCAGGGCGAGGGTTTTAAGTTATGCCCTGGGGCATATAAGGTTTTTATAGAAGGCGTTGTCGTAGAAACTTCAAAACATGCTCATACGATTGGAAATCGAGAGTTCTAGTGCCCTTTTTAATAGTCCAAAATGATTGGAGGGCAATTAGCCCCCCCCACGCCCATCATTCCCCCAAACACATCCAATCAAAATTTTGAGATAGCCATTTTGTTCAGCGTAGTTGATTTTCAGATAGAAAATTATTTTGAGGAGAATACTCCCCCAAAACCCTCAGGGCAAGGGTTTTAAGTTATGCCCTGGGGCATATAAGGTTTTTATAGAAGGCGTTGTCGTAGAAACTTCAAAACATGCTCATTCGACTGGAAATTAAAGGGCTAGTGCCCTTTTTAATAGTCGATAGTGATTGAAGTGTAACTATCCCCCTTCCCCCCCCCCAAGCCCATCATTTCCCCAAAAACATCCAATCAAAATTTTCAGATAGCCATTTTGTTCAGCGTAGTTGATTTCCAAATAAAAAATATATTTTTGAGGAGGACACTCCCCCACAACCCTCAGGGCAAGGGTTTTAAGTTATGCCCTGGGGGCATATAAGTTTTTTTTAGAAGGCGTTGTCGTAGAAACTTCAAAATAGGCTCATTCGACTGGAAATTAAAGGGCTAGTGCCCTTTTTAATGGTCGAAAGTGATTGGAGTGCAACTAGCCCCCCCCCCCACGCCCATCATTTCCCCAAACACATCCAATCAAACTTTTGAGATAGCCATTTTGTTCAGTGTAGCTGATTTCCAGATAGAAAATATGTTTTTGAGGAGGACACTCCCCCAGAACCTTCAGGGCAAGGGTTTTAAGATATGTCCTGGGGGCATATAAGGTTTTTATAGAAGGCGTTGTCGTAGAAACTTCAAAAAAGGCTCATTCGATTGGAAATGCAAAGGGATAGTGCCCTTTTTAATAGTCAAAAGTGATTGGAGGGCAACTAGCCCCCCCCCCTTACGCCCATCATTTCCCCAAACACATCCAATCAAACTTTTGAGATAGCCATTTTGTTCAGTGTAGCTGATTTCCAGATAGGAAATATGTTTTTGAGGAGGACACTCCCCTACAACCCTCGGCAAGAGTTTTAAGTTATGCCCTGGGGGCATATAAGGTTTTTATAGAAGGCGTTGTCGTAGAAACTTCAAAACAGGCAAATTCAATTGGAAATTCAAAGGGCTAGTGCCCTTTTTAATAGTCGAAAGGGATTCGAGGGCAACTAGCCCCCCCCCCCACGACCATCATTCCCCCAAACAAATCCAATCAAAATTTTGAGATAGCCATTTTGTTTAGCGTAGTTGATTTCCAGATAGAAAGTTTGTTTTTGAGGAGGACAATCCCCCAAAACCCTCAGGGCAAGGGTTTTAAGTTATGCCCTGGGGGCATATAAGGTTTTTATAGAAGGCGGTGTCGTAGAAACTTCAAAAAACGCTCATTCGATTGGAAATTCTGAGGGCTAGTGCCCTTTGTAATAGTCAAAAGTGATTTGAGGGCAACTAACCCCCCTCTCACGCCCATTTTTCCCCAAACACATCCAATCAAAATTTTAAGACAGCCATTTTATTAAACGTAGTTTTAAGTTCTGGAAATTAGGTCTTTGAGGATTACAGCTCCCCCAAAGCCCTCAGGGCAAGGGTTGTAATTTAAGGATTCTCCGAATCCTTCATATTATTTCTTATGGAAGGATGCTCGTATAAACTTTAGAGAGGGCTCGCTTGATTGGAAATTGAAAGTTTTTGTTCACTTTTTAAGAGTCAAAAGAGATTGAAGGGCAACTAGCCCCTCTCCCTCCTCCACGCCCTCAATGCATCAGATTAGAATTTTGAGATAGGAATTTTGTTAAAATAGTTCAAAGTTCTGATAACAAAAACTCCGGTGTCGACACAGCCCATCAGGGCCCAGGGGTAGGCGTTGTAAGTTATGCCCTGGGGCATAACTTATTAAGGGGGGTTTATAACTTATGGGAAGCGGTTTTGTATGGGAAAAACACATAGGAAATCTATTATAATTATCCAATTATAAGGTTAAAATACATACTCTGTGATAGATGCAAAATTGCTTTGGCACACAAATTCCTATTAAGGTCAATTCCAAACAGCCGTGATCCCTTTGTGTCAGCAAGTGAAATGGTCTAAACCCCCTTATTGGAGCTATTTTTTCAATCCATTCATTGTTGTCAATCGCTGTCCACAAGTTATGCAAGCTGTCTATTGTTCATATATAAGGTTTTTATCAAAGAGGTAATCGTATAGACTTTGATAATAGCCTCATTCGATTTAAATTGAAAGTTATAGATCTGTTTTTTAAAGTCAAGAATAATCGGACAGTAAGCACCCCCCCCCCATGCCAAAAAAACTTGAAACTTTTTGCAATCAAAAAAGAACAAAAATTAATTTACAAAAGACTTTTCAAAAAATAAGTTTTTCAAAGAAAAGTAAAGGCCATTTTAAACTTAGCCTCAGGAGATATAAATACCTGTTAAAATTCAAACTCAAAACGACCAGAAATTACTATTAAAGAATTAATGAAACCCAAAACGAACAGAAATTAAATAAACAATTATAACAAAAAACATACATCAAGTAATAATATAAATGAATAAATAGATCTTAAAGCGAGTAACGCTTAGATTGAATATGAAAATCTAGCTTAAAATGAAAACAAATATTTTGCTATTAAAGTGTAAATGAAACTTAAAACGAACAGAAATTAAATAAAAAAATCAATGCGAAAAAAACATACAATATATATTAATGTAAATGAATAAATAAATCTTAAAACGAGTGAAACTTAAATTGAATATGCAAATCAAGTTTGAATCGAATAAAAATAACTACAAACAAGATATGGGTATCGTCTCACTGCAGAAGCCTAAAACCTACTGCGTCATTGGCGCTTTACTGAAAACGAATTATATTACAAATGTTTTCTTTTGTACTTAATATTGAAAATAAATATTAAAATTACAGTAAAATTTTGAACTGATGAGCTTTTAGCAATTAATATTATTATGCATCAAATATTCAGTTTAATCTATTAGTTCTTTTCAAGATTGGTCAAGACAAATATAGTTTCACTACAAGCAAAATTTGGATACTGCCCCCTTCTTTACCTGTAAAAACCTAAAGCCTTCTGCGTCATTGGTGCTTCACTGAAAACGAATTACTCGTATACTACAAATTTTTTATTTTCCAGTTCTTACAGCATTGAAAATGAAAATAAAAATTACAGTGAAAAAAAACTTAAACTGATTGATCTTTCAACAATTAATATCATTATATATCTAACATTCAATTTGATTTTGTTTATACTTTCCAAGACTGTTCAAGACTCATAAAGTTTTGCCATTTTGTTTTAACTGTGCCATTTTTTTTTAACTAATCGTGTTAGTTTGTTATGAAAACATTCTATGGCTTCTAGGCATTTCTATTTGAGTGGAAAACTGCACCTCAAACTTTGTGGAACATGTATTTTCTTGCATGAAACACCAAAATATAATAAAATATCAAGTTTCGGAGTGTTTCACCACTCGCAAGCAAGTGCCATTGGTATTTTTGAATCCGCATGGTCAATTTAGGGGGTGGAGGGTAGGCTAATTCTCGTAGCAGCCCCATTGCGTCATGGTATGGTTCACATTTTCAACATCTGGCGTTCGGACTATCATATAATCTACCAAGCATACAACTACCCCAAATGAGTATCGATAAATAAATGAAACCCAAAACGAACAAAAATTAAAATAAATATTAGAGTCAAACTCAAAACGAGCATAAATTAATGTGAGTAGGGTTCAAAACCCCTATGCTTTTTAAAAGCCAGAATATAATTTATACTTTACTGAAAAAAATTCAAATGAGTTTAGTGAAAAAAATGTGCATTGTCAATTTAATATACATATGCTAACATTTATTCCCTAAAATCTTAATTAATTTTTGATTTCTTAAAGTTACAAAAGTGAAAATATTTCAAAGAATTGTTTTCAGTAAAGTGCCAATGATGCAGTAGGTTTTAGGCTTCTGCAGTGAGACGATACCCAAACTCTTGTTTGTAGTTATTTTTATTCGATTCAAACTTGATTTGCATATTCAATTTAAGTTTCACTCGTTTTAAGATTTATTCATTCATTTACATTAATATATATTGTATGTTTTGTTCGCATTGATTTTTTATTTAATTTCTGTTCGTTTTAAGTTTCATTTATACTTTAATAGCAAAATATTTGTTTTCGTTTTAAGCTAGATTGTTATATTCAATCTAAGCATTACTCGCTTTAAGATCTATTTATTCATTTATATTATTACTTGTTATATGTTTTTTGCTATGATTGTTTATTTAATTTCTGTTCGTTTTGGGTTTCATTTATTCTTTAATAGTAATTTCTGGTCCTTTTGAGTTTGAATTTTAACAGGTATTTGTATCTCCTGAAGTTAAGTTTAAAATGGCCTTTACTTTTCTTTGAATAACTTATTTTTCGGACAGTTTTTTTTAATTAATTCTGAATAAATATCAGAGGAAGCTAATAGTCAAAATTGTGCTTGTTTTTTTGTCTTTATGTATCTTATTTAGGATATGTTTTATGACACACGTACAGATATAGGCTATTCACTCTACAAATGCTTCTTAAGTACAATGCAGAAATATCTCATTTTAAGACTAAAATTGAACATTACACCTCCTTTAAATATATACAATATCGTTAATGTGTTGGCGTGAGCTTTGGTTTTGTGGAGGGGGAACGCTATCCCCCATTAAAATTCTGAATAAATATCAAACGAAGTTAATAGTCAAAACTAGGTTTTTTTTTCTTTATGTATCGTATTTAAAGTATAATTGATAATTTTAAATCGGCTAGTTGTATGTGTCGGTGTATTAACTCACGGGCTAATTGTTGTAGGAGAAGAAGGGGATGGGGCAAAAGAACCTTAATCAGATAGTGCTTTAACTTTGATACATTACATGACTTTTCGTACTTATTTATAGCCAGTAAACATGTGACTAGAAGCGCATTGAAATGCTTTAAATGGTTATCGCTGCTTAGTGAGGTATTGCTAAATCCGTGACAGATATTTTTATCATAATTTCTTTTATTTCATTAGGATTAGCCAAACTTCACTTTTGTAGGCTTACCAACTAATAAATATGTACCGGGCTTTTTGCTGCTCAATTCTTTTCTGTGAAACTAATATCGTAAAAAAGGTGAAATATGAAATTGGTTAAGTTGTCTGCAGGTACTTTATCTGATTGAAGTGGACAAGTATTTAGCCAACATAATGGTAGGAGAAAAATAAGTTTTGATGGGGCGAAAAATTGGCATAGTTTTTGACTTTATAAAATAGTGGATATTGCACATGGAAAATAAATCCTATTTTTTATAGATTAGCATTGGTGAATTATCGCCTCCAAAGACATCAAATCAAGAACCGGTTACTTACAATGAGTCTACAGCAATCCTTACACCACCAAGGGATTTTAGAGATAGTGCTTTAGTTGTTGATAGCATGGAATGGCAAAAGTGGTTTTTAAACTATTATTTTGGGGAATTAGCTAATCTAGACGATTTAAGCTGTGATATAGATATGACGGAGGACCCGGAATGGACAAATATGTCTATAAACAAACATTTTGAGGACAGTATCACAAATGCATCTAAACCGGGTCCCCGGGTTAATAGTCATAAAGATATTCCATCACAAGACAATACCGGCTGGCTAGATCAACTATCCCCAAACACCGTGGAAGGTATACTCAGTGAATTGGGTGATTACACCCCACACCCAACTACTGCAATTGAACAGACTGGTGGTGGTGCTATTGTAGATATTATACCACTCCCCATTATTGAGGTTGATGAGAGTAGTGAAACACGACCCCCTCCAGAATTTATACTACCAGATTTTTTCCTATCTAACTCTACCTTGCACCATGCTAATGTCTACAGCGCAAATTTTGGTGACCCCTTTAAATCCTTAATGTCAGGGGGTATAGTAACAGACCCCCTGGTTATTAACCATTCCTATGTTAACAAGATTCGAGCCCTTCTTGAATAACAGATGCAGGTGTGGGGAGGGGGGACAGTTTAAAGCCATCAATAGCACTAAAAATATTTTTCTTTTAATGAAAATACGAGTGAACTCTATTCAAAATACTCGCATTCAGAAATGTTAGCAATTCGACCGCATTTGACAAATTATGAGGAGGTTTTTTCGATTGGGTAAACAGCATCGTAACTAAACTACATAATTATAATGAGGGGGTAGCAGGTCAGTGGTTTTATTTATTGAGAATTTAAGCGTTAACATTTGTAGATTTAAAAAGAATATTTTAAGAGGTGATGGGGAGGGGCCGGGTTCTATAGTTTTAAAATATCATTCTGATTTAGAGGGTTGTAAAGGAATACAACGAATCTGTTTCGATGCGACGCTACTGTGTTTCAAATATGCATTTTTAATTGCCGCCTTTAGACCCCTATTGAAGGATGCATCTAAGAAAAAGTTCAATGGATTAGCAGTTAATGGGGATGGGTCAAATTTTCCTAAAGTATATTTTAATTGTTTAAATGATCAATTTCCCGTAACATTAAAGGGGATAGATATTTTTGAGCAGGCTAATGCATATTTAAAGATTGGTGTTACGGTGCTACAGTATGAAACAGAATTTGAAGAGGGTCAGCGTTCTGATAGAAAGGGGGTATTATTTCCAGTCAGGGCTCCGTTCATTTAGTCAGTGAAGCACTGGGTCTTGCTTCTATACACGCCTCCTTCAGAGCCTAATTCAATAGAACATTTTAATCCAATTACAGATATTAGTAGGGTTTTAAGTGAAGGTAAACATCGGCAGGGTGTATGCTATTATTGTCCAATATGTCTCTCAAGATTTGGTAGTAATTTAAAGTTAAAGCATCATATGAAACACTGTAAACGTCATGGATACCAGGCTGTGGAAACGGTTAGCGGAGATAGGGCGATCTTACGTTTTAAGAACTTTCAGAACACGCTCTTGCAGAACAATAAGATCGCTTTAGACTGCGAAGCAAGACTCGCAGGCGTGTACGATTCGTCAAATCCAAATCGTGCTAAAATACACGAAGCCATAGGGGTCTCTTACGCTCGTACGCAACGAGACTCCAGTAATACCATGCAAGTGTTGGATGTAGTTGAGTTGTTGGAGGGTGAAGACTGCATTCGCTCAGCATTGACCAGTCTTATTAAAACAGCGAATGGTGCAATTTTTCGCCTACGCTACACAAACTACCCTATTCTCCTATCATCAGATGACAGATTAGCCATTAAAAATCTTAAAATATGTTGGATTTGCTAGGGAGAATTTGATGATGGTATTGGAAATGGGGGAAAGAGGAATTTGATCGACCATGATTATTTATGGCAGGAAATTACATCGGGAGGGAGTAACTTTAGTGGGGTTGCACATCAATCCTGCAATGTAAACGTTAGACAGCAATATTTCGTAAAGGCTTTTATACACAATTCCAATTATCACATAATGTTTATTTTACCGGCGTTGGTCCGCATTGCCAAGGGAGGAGTTGTAGATAACGCATGGATAGATGGTACTTTTTCTTATAATATCATACCCAAATCATCGGAGAAGCTACTGCTTTAGAATTCATGGGGAATACGTGCCTGAATACTGCTTTAGAATTCATAACATGTGCCTGAATAAAATCCGTTTTTGACTCTTTCAGTTTCTTCCCCAAGTCCTTAAGTCAATTGATTCAGGTACAGAAAAGTGACAATTTTTATTCTTTCCCTCTCCTTAAACAGCGCTTCCCTAATATTGAAATATATCATTTATTAACGTGTAAGGGCATATATACATATGATTACTACAACTCTGCCTCGAGGCTAGATGAGGTGTCATTACAGCCTATCGAAGCATTTTACAATTCTCTTACGGACAGTCAGTGCACCACTGGTGACTGTGTATTCGCCAAGAGTGTTTGGGCAAAGGGAGGGTGTAAAAATGGGCGGGATTAATGTAAACTATAATTGGCCAGTGATGTACTGACTCTTCTGGACATTGTGTGCAAAAACACGGATAAAATCTATGGGGAATTTAGGTTGGATTTAAGGTATTATTTTTCCACTCCTCATCTGGTGATGGGCTTGATCCTTAAAACCAGCAAAGAAGAAATAGGTCTGATTGCCGACGTGGGTCAGCATCTGTTTGTAGAAAGATCAATGAGGGTTGGGTATGTTTTTCACGGGAACCGTATCAGGAAAACTGATCCAACCGGACAGCACACCGATGAAACGTCAGACGCAGTTTTTTGGATATGAATTCCCTTTACCCGTCGGCAATGTCTCACTACTGTTTGCCGTGTGGGAATTACAAATGGCTTAATGATCCTTGTGCTTCGAATTTCCCCAATATTGCTAGCGTTGAGGAAAATGGGGCCCAGGGATGGTTTTTTTTAAATTGACGGTGAAATACCCATGGAAATCCTTAACTCGGTAGAAGACTTTGTTTTCCGGTGCATAAATAGGCCGGTGGGTAGGGACTCTCTGAGTCCCTACAATTTATCATTAGTAGAGGATGGGATTATGGACTGGGTGCCTTCAAAGCAAAAACTTATTGCCGACCTCAACCCGAAACAGAACATCGTTGTTCATCACGTGCTATTGAGATGGATGGTGTCCAATGGTTTCAAAGTCACAAAGATTCATAGAGCCCTCCAATTTGACTAAAAGCCCTACATGAAAACGTTTATTGACACCTTTGTCAGTAAACGTTCACAAGCGAAAACGAAGGTTGAGAAAAAAATTTATAAAGTCATTTTAAACTCAGCCTTCGGTAAAATGGGCGGAAGCGTACGAAACAGAACTCGATGTGATATTGTAACCAGTCCCAAAGATTGTGCTCGGATCATTGCGGATCCAAACTTCAAATCTTTCACTGTCATGGACCCTGGTATGGTGCTCCTACATTGCAAGAAAAACATTATTTTAAATAGAAAAAATTGCAGGCGGGAGTACAATAACGGAAATATCAAAAAAACTCATGTTGTCATTTTATTATAACGTATGCAAGGTACAATGACCGATTGAGGGACAAGTTCAAGTGTTTTACGGAGACACTGATTCACTCCCTTTGAAAGTTAAAAGAGATAATTTGTTGAATGATTTTGAAAATGGAGAGTGCATTAGCTCACGAATGGACTACACAAACTGGAATGAATCCCTATATCCAGAGCTAGTGAAACGCCAGGCCCAAAATCAATTGTTAAAATTAAAATCTGAAACGGGGATGCGACCTGATATCCAGTGGTGTGTTTCCTGAGCCGAAGGTATACTGTGTGGAAACGCACAAAAAGGATATCAAACAAGTTTGTAAGGGGGTGCCTACACACTTTGTAAAAAATAATTTCAATATGAGTATCTATAAAAACAATGCCCAATGATTTTTATGTAACATTTATATCCAACGTCTCCGACCCTCTCTACAATGACTTGAATAAAACAAGTGATTTTTGGACGAAACTCTCCCCCACTATCAAATTTGATGGTGTGTATGTGGCTCTTGTCGACTGTATTCTCAAAAATACCTATGATGTCCTGAGAAAGGATCACATATATGATATAAAAATTAGACCCTACGATTGGCCACTCGTTAGCGATCAACATGATGATTGGCCACTCGTTAGTGATCGAGAAAAATTGAAAAGATCAATTCGTTTGAATATCCATATGTTGTATTGCCACATGAGGAACTAACTTGTATGAAAGAATTGTCTCGTACTATCAATAAAAGAATTTCCGCTCGTAAAAAAGGAGCCTTTCAAATCAACTATTCAAAGAAAGAGGGCAAGATCTACACTAGTTCACCCATTGCCAATGAAAAGATTATTCTCAATGATAATCTAAGATATATTCTTGGTTTTACACACAATATAGTCATCGGTAAAAATGCTGGGAGTGTTAGGGGGGTTAATCATGTTATTTTTGCAGACTATCCACCTGGTTTCGCCTCGGACTCTTGTATATTTCTTTATGCGTCCTTTGTGGAAACATCGAGAGCTGGTAATTCAAATGTCCCCCTCCTACGCGTTCTTGAACGAAAAACAACCCACGAACATGTTCATAACTATAATATAAAGCATCCTCAGTATGTTCCTGTAAACACTTCATATCTGGAACTCTGTCAGTTAACACTAAGAAGTGAATTGGGTTATCCTCTAGCAATATCAAAATGTTTGGCTGCGATTACATGTCATTTTCGACCTATCATCACTCCCTAAGATGGACAATAGAAGAATTCCATTTGTCTGCCCTGATATTGGCTGCTATGTTGGTGCTCTGAGTCCTCGTCAAATAGGTCTTGGATTTGACGATTACAAGGGGCGTACTACAATGTCTGGCTATGGTCTTGGTAGCCGGTTTGCTAGGTTATTTCGTTCTGCACTACCCCTTGCCAGAAAATATCTTGTACCTGCTGCATCAAATTTTCCTGCCTCTACACTACAGGACTGGGGGTCAGGTAAAAATTTCAACGAGAGTGTTAAAGAAAATATTCGATCTTCAGGAAGAGCCGTTGGTGAGCAATTAAAATCTCAGCAAAATGGGATGGGATTAAATAGGGTGCGTGTTCATCATTCACTCATCAGTCTCTACCCAGGTGGGAAGCGAAATACATCAACAACGACTTTGAGGAATAAAAGGAGGGAGACCAATCAGAAGAAGAAGAATAAGAAAAAGATTGTTAGATCGAAGACGGATTTCTTCTCTTAAGATGACCTATCTCCACCACAAAGAATCGCATCCTTCAATCAGCTCCTCATTGAATCTATTCAATGCTGAAAATGATGATGTCGGTGTCAATTATGGCCACTATGAACAATTTCATCCTCAACAACCCCTCTCGGGAAATAAACACCTTCAGATATTTTCCAATGAAGACTATTTCATTGATTTGTCATCAACATTTATTGATTTAAATGTTGCGGTGAAGAAAAAGTCAGACAATACAACTCCCACTGCTGCCGATGGTCTGTCCTAAGAAAACTCTATCCTACACAACTTGTTCAAACAAATTAATGTATTCATTAATAGTATATTGGTGAGCCCTAGCAATAATTTATCCAACTATGCAAGCTACATACAATTTATGATGATGACTCCAAAGGCATATAAGGAGTTGAGAGGACAGTCAATGGGCTATGAATATCGATCAGGTTTTGATACTAACGGTGAGTTAACTGCTGCAGTGACCCAGGAGTATCATCTAGTTGGAAAATTAAATCATGAGGTATTCAATATATTCCAATGGTTACCCCCCAATGTCAAGATTGACATAAAGTTACAACTAGCTCCATCGAATTTTATTTTGAGAAAAACAGTTGCTGCAGAACCCGATGCAAATGTCATTATCACTTCGGCAATTCTTCATGTTCGAAAACAACAGGTTATGAGCTCTGTTGTATTGGCAGTGAAAAGGCTAAGAGCCAATGGTAACCACATTAAACTTCTTGTCCCCCATACGATCACCAATCAACGTCACATTGCCACTGGCTCTCGTAGTTATACCGATTTATCATTTATCAATGGAAAATTCCCATCAAAACTCGCTTTGGCCTTTGTGAAGTGCCAGTGCCGTTGGATCCTCAACTGCATCCCCCCATGATTTTAAATTTTTTGGTCTATCTAGCCTTGTGTGCAAAGTAAATGGAATTCCACTGTACACTCTATCATTTGATAAAAAAAAACTACAGAACTCTGTATGAGTTAACCATGCAATCCCTAGATCATGATTCATAACTATTTGAAAATGGAATAACTGATTCAATGTTTTCAAAAAATCATGGTGTAATTGTTTTGGACCTGTCTGGCACCCAGGATATGAGCATAGTACGAACGGGGAATGTACGTTTAGAGTGCACATTTGCCGATGCTTTGACTGAAAGTATCACGCTAATATCATTGAGTCAATTTGAAACCTATTAGGAAATCACACCCGATGGTAGTGTTCAACTAGACCTTGCACTATGAACACAAACCAAATAATCAGCGTATTTAATATGGATTTATACATGTCCCAGTACAAGTTCTATTGCGTACCATCTTTATTGAGAGCAGTGGGAAAACTATTATTCAAAATCAAAGGAGAGTACAGGATTTAACGACTAAGACATGTGGCTTTCATGCACTACTCTTTTTCATGTTCAGATGTCGTGGCTATACCTACAATCAGTTTCTCAGCATTTACGTTGACTTTCCTCGATTGAACGACTTTCTAGTGGAAAATATACTTTCAAGTGTGTTTAATATTGATTTTAGTGCCCTACGAATAAAATGTTCTAAAAATGTATGTAAAATTGTTTATTAATAAAAAATAATGCATACACATGATAAAAACGACTTTTCCACTCTTTAGATACGTATAAGTATTTGTTGAGTACAACTAATGCAGGTAGATAATCTGAATTCACTGTATACTGATCCTCATGTGCTGCAATTTCAGAGTCACATTTTCTACAGTATAATGTAACTTCACTCTTATCATATCTCTTTGTATAATCAATGATACTATTTTCATTCATTTTGTAAAATTCGCATGTTTCAATTTGCTTATTTGAAGCAATGTCACATACAGTGTCCTCAAGTGGTGAATCACATTCCGTAACAGCCAAATAGAAATCAGTAAGATTATAATCATAGTAGCCATTGTCTTCACAACGATGACGTAGAAACCAAATTCTTTTGTTGTTCCAACAGTTGAATCGTAGACCTGGCTCCTCCTCCCAAAACAATCTAAAGCCACGACGATACCAATCTCCTAGCAATAAACTAAAATCACGTTTAGGATTCTTTACAATCATACCAGGATATGTATTCTTCCACTGATTACATTTATCATAGTGGCAATTAGAACATAGGTGTCTTCTAGGGTGAGAGTCACACACCCCTTTAAAACAGGAATTACAACCTTTAGTTTGTACGGCATATCCTCTATGCCATTTACACGGGCTGCATAATCTACACTTTTTATAATACTCATCAACCATTGTGCAATTCTCACATGATGACCAGCTGCCGAGTGTATACATGCATAGTGGACATGTATGGAACATTTTTTCATTTGTTGAGACTCTCACCGCCAAAATGAAACTGAGCTACGATCAACAAATTGAGTGGGATAGAGAGAGAGGAGTAAATCCTCCTTGAAAAACATCTTTCTCGTGAAAAAATCATATTCTTAAATTTCTAAGCTAGTGTGTGTGTTTAAAAGCAAACCCACAATTTCATTTTGCCTTGTCGTGATTAATATGTTAATAAATTGTGTAAATGCCTTTGGACCACGACGCAAAAGCTTCATGCAATAGTCTAATTACGGAGAATCAGTTTTCATTATATCGACAAGCATTCCATGAGAAAATATCTTCCTTTGAACGGGTAACTCTAGAAAATCATCATCTAGAACCAAACATTTTCCTATAAACACAAGATTCCCTTTGATTTTCTTTTTCTCAAATTTATCCATTTTTTAGACTCCTAGCACTCTCACAACCAACTTCGGACTAAACAGGATTCTTTTTTCTACTTTAAAAATATACGCTAACCTACTATAGAAAAAAATATCTTCGATTTAGAAACAACTTTATTGAATATAATTACAACAATAATAATCACTGATTCAATTTATTTTCCTCGATATATTTCACCAGGGTATCTAATACACTTTGAAGTCTATTTATATGCACAATGTTCAGTTTCGCTGCATGGCACAATTGCTTTTCAAATTTAAATTAGCTCAATGATATCACATATCTTGCAAACATATCGTCCCATTCAAGGCTTAGTCTACATCCTTGTGTAATTTCCACTGCCACATTTGGTACTCTTGCCCTTGTATCATTGATGGTACCTGCTCCACCATCAAGCTCCAATAGTGTAAACGTACCACTCATTTTCTTTCCTAATATCGTCTCAAATAATAATAAACTGCTCTCTCTCTCTCTCTCTGAATTCAAGCCTCTTACTAATATAAACTACAATGAAAATCACTCCTTATATTTGAATCCGATCACTATACTTATCAAGTTAGTATATATGGAATACCCTCTGTATCAGCTTTCTCTGATTGGTCCAGGAAATAGGTGTTGCCTCAGAAACCCGTCTGATCACTTTATAGGATCTCGTTCCTACTTCCAAATACAACATGCTTGGTCACTTTATAGGACCATAATATGGAGGGATTGGTCGTTTTATACGATCTAGTTCTGGACTGTGTATATGGATACTACTATTGAGAATCAAATATTAATGTCTAATTTTTAGTCAATCAACGTGTCATTCATTTGTGAGGATATCTTGCGTAATATCTTTTAGTAAAAGTAACTTATAGTAAAAGTCTAGGGTGCTTACGGTTAAACAAATTCCCACGTAGTATCTGAATTTCGGATGCCAGGTGAGGCGTACAGACACCTATTTCAAGCAAGCAGAGCAACATTCCGTTTATTGTCTACATGTTCTAGAACTTTCGAAACTAAAGCCTCTACTTCTTTAAATAAAAATAAACAAGTTTTTTTCAACACAAAGTAAGGACCCCTGGTCCTCAATGGCCCGATCTCCCTTCCCCCTAAGAAACATATGAATGATAAATCATGGGAACTGGCCACTGGCCCTCCCATCATGGCCCGGAGCCTCCAAAAAAAATTGATTAAAGATATTGAGTTCCAAAAATTAAAGGGGCTGACCCCTGGCCTTCCCTCCATGGTGCTTTTATCATTGATAAAATATATCAGTGTTTTTACATGGATATGGTCCCTCTAGATCTTTCAAAAAATTTTGATATGCTTTGCCATCAGTTTCTGATCACTAAATTTAAAGCTACATCTGTCTGTGACTATACTGCACTGTGGATATAGTATTTCGGGTCGGATCCAATCCAGGCTGTCAGTTTTTTTTTTATTCTGACAGTATAGCCCACTTCTTTTGTTCCACAACTATTTTAAATAGTGTTCGCCAGAGCGCCATCCACATGAAAATATAGAGGGTTGCAAATTCGTCGTTTTTCAGAAAAAAATATTTTTCAAAATCTGTGGCGTGGGGGAGCCTTTTCAGTTTAAATATAAAGGATGCAGGAAACCTTCTGTCGAACCTACTGCGTCATTGTCACTTTACTGAAAACTATATGCGTCTTGAACAGTCTTGGAAAGTATAAACAACATCAAATTGAATATTTGATGTATAATTATATTAATTATTAAAAGATTCATCTGTTCAAGAATTTATTTAACTGTAATTTTATTTTTATTTTCAATGCTGTAAGAACTGGAAAAGAAAATATTTGTAAAATAATTCGTTTCAAACAGATCGTGGTAACGAACTGTAAATAAGGAGTGACCCGGCTCAATCGTAACCGAAACTCTAGAAAATGGGATTTTGATACCAATAGATGCATCAAAAGAATCAGATTTTAATGCTGATTTCAAATATATAAGTTTCATCAACTTTAGTCCTACCTATCAAAAGCTACGGGGGGAAGACCCCCTAAAAGTCATAAAACCTTAATGAAAATCACATCATCACATTCAGCGCATCAGAGAACCCTACTGTAGAGGTTTCAAACTCCATCTTCAAATATGTGGAATTTTCCATTTTTTTGCCAGAAGAAAGATCACGGATGCGTGATTATTATTTTTTTCTAGGGGTGATCGTATCGACCCAGTGGTCCTAGAATATCGTAGGAGGGCTCATTGGAACGTAAATTAAAAGTTCTAGTGCCCTTTTTAAGTGACCGAAAAAAAGGAGGGCAACTAGGCCCCCTCCCACGCTCATTTTTTTCCCAAAGTCACCCGATCAAAATTTTGAGACAGATATTTTGTTCAGCATGGTCGAAAATATGATAACTATGTCTTTTAGGATGACTTAATCCCCCGAAGTCCCCGGGGGAAGGCTGAAAGTTATAAACTTTACCCAATGTTAACATATAGTATTGGTCATTGGGAAGTATACAGAGGTTTTCAGGGGGGATTTTTTCTGGTAGTGGGGGGGGGGGGGTCGGGGGTTATGTGGGAGGATCTTTACACGAAGGAATTTTCATGGGGGAAGGGACATTGCTAAGAAGGGGGCACCAGATTTTTCGGTATTATTTAAAAAAAAGATCAGAACTTAAATATTAGAAAAAACAACAAATTTTTCAACTGAAAGTAAGGAGCAATATCAAAACTTAAAAGGAACAGAAAATATTACGTATATGATTGTGTTCGCCCCCTAGTAAATACCTCGCTCTTTAAGCCAAAGATTTTTTAGTACTTTCATAAGATCTATTTATTCTAATTAGAGGCCTTTGTGATTAAGGGGTCATTTTTAAAGAATTGGAACAAAATTCGAACTTTAGCTTAAAGAGCAAGGCATTGGCTAGGGGTAGAACCCCCTAATATACGTATCAATAATATATGAATATAGAAGTTCGTTACGCAAGTTAATTCGCAAGTTACATATATTTATTACTAATAAAAACATTCGTAAATAAAATTAAACAAGTTTCGAGAAAGCCATTTAACCAAATAAAAGTAAAATTCATATGCAAATTTTGTTTTAATTATTCATGTACGGTGAGCCAAAATCAAAACCTGCATTAATTCAAAAACGTTCAAAAATTAAATAAAAAAACAAGTTTTTTTGACTGAAAGTAAGGAACGACGTTAAAACTTAAAACGAACAGAAATTATTCCATATATGAAAGGGGATCTCCCCTCCTCAACGCCTCGCTCTTTGCGCTAAAGTTAGACTCTTTCTCACAACTCCATTTTTTTTTTTTTTTACAATAAAAAAACTTTAAAACTTTATTTTGTTGAAAACACAAAATAATATAGGAGTTTTGGTACAGTAAAAGCAAACCAATTAAGGACACTTTTTATAGAATCAAAATATTATCAATCCCTTTTAGGATCAATCCCTTTTAAGATAAAACAACAATCCATTTTAGGGTTTTCTTTATTTTTGTACGTTTAATTTGGTATCACTTCTGCACAATGGCTCAGTTCAATGTCTGGCTCTCGTTTTGGTTCTTAAAAGGACATGTCATGATTAGTTTGCACACAAGTTCGACGTAAGGCCATCTTGATAGTATTAGGACTCTAGACTAGCCTTACAATTTGTATCATAGCTTGAAATTCACTCTTGTATATAGAGAAATAATCGGATTTCCAGAGTTCATATTATGTCTTATTTGATCTTCATTTCAAGTGATACTAAAGCATATTTCTTACAATTTAAGACTGTATATTACCCACTGTAGGTATTATAGCTGGTGAAAGCAAAATACTGCTTGATAAATCAATCCAATATTTCTGTATGCTGTTCAATTACTTCGCGGTTATTAGAAAATATTTAGTTTTACGCTATGTTTTTAAGATGATCTTAATTGTGTACTGAAAGTTACTAACGTCGCAACTGGTGTAAAACTATGAAAAGCTTTATAGATTCGTTTAGTGTTGTCAGGCTACATACTCACTTTTGACTCTTAAATCAATAATCCTGTTTTTTATACTTGACTTTTGTGTTTTCAGTAAAGTGCTAGTTTTGTATAATCCTAAAAGCATAGAGAAACATAATTAGTTGGTTTATTTGTACTACTTGTATTAATATATATTAAATAGGCTGTGAAGTAATAATTTTGTCCGTTTTAAGTTTCAACTTCGCTCTTTACTTCCCTCGGAAAAACTTTGTTTATTAAATTAATACAAAAAGGCTCCATTCACAGCGGATGCAACAAAAATACAGAAGTTTTCATTTTAAAGTCTCATTTCATTCACTCATTAAAATGTAAACGGCAAAACTAGAAAGTCGTTTATTTTTTAACTTGTGTGTTTTCTAACGGCCCAATTAAAGGATATTCAAAACAGCCGTGAAACCACCGTGCAATAAAAATATGGAATAAGGTTCAGACCGCAAAGCGGGTGTTTTTATGCAAAAGCGCAACAGTGGGATCCCAATCCTAGGGATAAATAAATTTTTCTTTCAAAGATGACATATTTTAATTTTTAACGTTTCAAGCCCGCTTGTTTAAGATACCCTTCGAGTGAATTAAACAGTGCATTGGATTTCCCGGAGTCTAACGTAGATTGATCATTGATCCTAGTAGCTGAGGAACGGTAAAGATTTGTAATCCTAGCTATCTGGTAACTAATTGTTGGGTAGCAGGAAGGCATTATTTATTTGAAGGTGAAGATGGGTTTCGAAGTTACCAGTTAGCCAATCAACAGGAAGAATATAAGGTAACCAATGCATAATCTTAATTCTTGGGTAACTAGTCCTTGGAAAGCCAGAAAGCGTTGTTTGTTCCAAGGTAAGGATGGGTTTATGGTTACTTAGAACATCGATCAAACTTAAAAGGTACAGGATGGAAGCAGAATTAGTATCAGAGTTTGGAACTGTTGAGTATTGCTTTCAAATTTTTGTGCAAACTACCTTATAAGACTTCTACCAAATCTCAGTAAGGAAAATAACAAAAAAAAAGTTAAATGAGTCGATGGACATGTTAACTTAGAGTCCACTTTGAGTATTCATTTTGCAAATTTAAGTGCAAATTACGGCAACAAGATAAACTCATTGGATAAATAAAAAGGATTCACAAGCAAATCTATTGAAAATAGTATTGGGGGGAGTAGGCGAAGGTAGCTATAGGGATTCTAGGGCAATGTATTCTCTAAAAGTTGGAAAGTTGATTAAGATTTTCTCGCCTAATTTTCATCTTTGTTTATTGTAAATGCTTCGGGTTAGGTTGTCTGAGTCAAGCCTACACTGACTAAACTGATCTCAAGTTGTTCTTCATTAGTAGTGAGTACTTAAACTAAGGCCTTGGCAAGGTTTGTGCTACCAATGCTTGAGCTATACAGTCAAAATATTTGGTACATTGTATTTTTCTTTCCTTGGCATTATGGCGGGGTCACATTGACCAGAAATCCTAGGCGTAAACGGGGTTGACAGGGACAAAGTGAGTCACTCTGAAAATGTACACATTTAACTGCAAAAACCGTGGATACAACCACTATTTTGAAACATATTTCAGAAAACTGAAGGACATAATATTTTTAATATAAACCCCAGGCTGTCTTTCAAGTTAATATAGTAGTTCATTTTTGTTTCATTGCCAAACTGAAATTATACGACAGACAACCTGGTGCACCAGAGACAATCTTTTGTAATTTCTATGTACTTATTCATGCTATTTACAGTTTTTGCAGTATTCTGGTTTATTAAGATGAAAATTATATTTATTTATTTTTTTTGTCTTTTTCTTTATATGTTGTGTTGGATTTAAATCAACCTTAACTTTTTTCCCGTTGATAAAGACTCCCGGACGGGGAGTCGAAATATTCGGATTTTTATTATTTAAAGTTTTATTTCAATTACACCTGTTTTCTCCTCTTAAATTATATAAATAGAAAAGTAGCGTGTCTGGAAAATTATTTGTCCACTTTAGGCTCTTTATTAAAACATAAGTCCCTCCCCCTAAGATTTTTTTCAAATTTACGCAATGTGATAAACAGGATCACGCTTATATGGCTAATTAAATGCAACTGTCTTCCCCTATAAACATATTGACTTCACTTACGTATATATCCACACCTGTATTCTTATATCCAGGTTTCTTAGTATCCATATAAGTATCTTCATAATCAAAAATTTATATATGTATCTCAACTCGTAAAGACATTTATTAGATATCTACTATTTTACCTTTGAAAGAAAACGGTTAAATGACCCGTCTCGTTTGCGAAGTTCCAGCCAAATGTGTCTCAAAGAGTCTTTTTGAAAAGGTGTCATAAATGTAGTATGAGTTGGTACAAACATTTCCATGGTACTTAGCCTACTTAAAAGTTGAGCAGCCATCCTTGTGTCAAATCTGATCCCGAAAGGAGATTGATCGCCTCTTGCTTCGGGTTCGCTTGTTACCACGGACATAGCTGATGACCGGTATTACACTGAACCCTTTTATTGACAAATCCTATAAACGAACAAAGAACCTTCTTATACGTATGCTTCAAGCTGTATTTTTAAAAATTTCGAAACTCCTGAGAAAAACAGTTTTTAATGAAAGAAAAGACACGTATACTGGTATTTTGTTCGAGTTGCTCATTTCTGAAAGCAACTACAAATTGCGACATAAAGGTACAGTCAGTTTTGGTAAACAAAAACCCTTCTAAGCAAAACATTATTCGCACAGTGGTTTAAATATTAGGCAAACAGAATACCCATAGTCTCCATCACGGAAAGATGAAGGACTGAAGACAAAAAACAATTAAAAACTACAAAATTCAGGCGATTTAAAAAAAAAAGACAGACACTCTTATGACAATGTCCCTTTTCTTCTTCTTTTATTATTTTTACATCATACAATTTTGTGTGATATATATTACAGGAAAGAGGATCGGAGATAAGAACCAGGATGGTAAATACGGCCCAAAAGTCTCTTTTGAGTAACCTATTTTGGACTAAATAAAAAAAACCGGCACGGGAGCTGACAAAATTGGAAACTGGACCAGAAGAGTCAAATTGAAAACAAGGATTGTGATTTTGATTTTTTTTTTTCGGCAAAAAAGCGAATTTTTGTTATTTTTATCTTCAGGGTCGTTGTATTTCTCAATACTGCTTAGGCTTCAAATAGAAAGAAAACGTGACTTTTCATGGCTATACTCACTTCGACTATAGGCTTAGCCATTTGTACATTATTAAGTTTTGAAACAGCCGGGATATACATAAACAAGGTACATAAATATAGTTTTCCTGCTTTTCACTTCAACTTCTTTACATCTTTCAATAATGCACAAGTTTCAGATAGAATGAAAGCGTGGTTTTTTATTGATTTACTAACGTTGACTACGGGCTTAGCCGTTTGTGTCTTATTGTAGGCAGAAGCTATAATGTCTGTAAGCTCTAGCTATAAGCTGTAAGCTCATGCAGGTACATGCACGTGTAGGCAGAAGCTGTAATGTCTGTAAACTCTAACTCTAAGCTGTAAGCTCCCTAAGCTGTAGCTGTAAGCTCTGTCAGCTGCAAGCTCTGTACATGCAGGTACATGCACGTGTAGACAGAAGCTACAATTTCTGTAAGCTCTAGCCCTAAGCCGTAACCTCTGTAACCTATAGCTGTAAGCTCTATAGGCTATAAGCTCTGTACATGCAGGTAAATGCACGTGTCGGCAGAAACTGTAATGTCTGTAATCTCTATCTCTAAGCTGTAAGATCTGTAAGCTGTAGGCTCTGTAAATGCAGGTACATGCAGGTGCAGGCAGAAGCTGTAATGTCTGTAAGCTCTAGCTCTGTAAGCTGTAGCTGTAAGCTCTGTACATGCAGGTGCATGCACGTGTAGGCAGAAGTTGTAATGTCTGTGAACTCTAGCTCTAAGCCGTAAGCTCTGTAAGCTGTGGCTGTACGCTCTAAGCTCTATAAGCCGTAAGCTCTATACATGCAGGTACATGCACGCGTAGGCAGAAGCTCTAATGGAGGGACTACTTTATCGAATAGAGATGTAATTTGTGTCTAAAGAGGCAGGTTCATTCAAAATACTTGCAGCTATTTTAAATATATTCACTTTTCAACCAAACCTAACATGGAGTAGCCAACCACTTTCCGAATGAGTTTTTGATTAATACTTAAAAAGAAAATATTTTTGCTAGGTGAAAAATGGCTTCAGAGAGTGTCAAGGCTTGATATTTTAGCTAGATTAAATAAAAAAAAAATAAGTTTTTTTTTAACTGAAAGTAAGGAGCGACATTAAAACTTGAAACGAACAGAAATTATTCCGTATATGAAAGGGGCTGCCCCCTCCTCAACGTCTCGCTCTTTACGCTAAAGTTTTTTTTATCATTTAAAGAAATAAAGTTGTGAGACAGAGTCAAACTTTAGCGTAAAGAGCGAGGCACTGAGGAGGGAACAGCCCCTTTCATATACGGAATAATTTCTGTTCGTTTTAAGTTTTAATGTCGCTCCTTACTTTCAGTTAAAAAAACTTGTTTTTTTGTTTAATTTATGTTTTTTTTTTCAAAATATAGGGAAGGTAAATTTCTCATGCTTTTCAATAAGAAATACTATACGAAAAAGGGATTTTTAATTAAAATATTCCCGAAGATATTTTTAAAAAACCTCAACAAAACAATCTAAACCTGCCAAAGCCCCCCCCCCCCAAATTGTCACCACTGAAGTGGCATATAGTATGTTTTGTTGAATATATTTTACGTTTAATTTCTGTCCTATATCTTAGATTTACACGGTCTAGTTTATCCCTTCTTCTGAAGTAAATTCTGTTATTACAAACTTTTTTCTTCCTTACATTTACAAAGCTCTTTTTTATTGATTTTCACTTTTACTTCCAGCACAACTGCCTCCCCATCACAGCCCCTACATCCAGTAACCAATTCAGCTTTTTAGGATTTTTATTGGAGATATAAGTTCTCTTTTACACTAGTAAGCAGTAGAAGGCAACGTCCCAAGGTCCACAAAGGTCATCCTCAAGGTTTGCCCCTCTTCAAGATAGAGCACAGAATTCACCGATCTCTATTTAATAAATATTGGTTTTACTTTGATTAAGCATTTGTTTCTCCTTATGCAAATAGTGCTTGTTCAAGAGATCTTACTCCAACCCCAAAGAAAGGTAAACTGACATTTCAATGTAATTGTTTCCGCCCTATTATTTTTTCAACAAAAACCCTGCTAACTATTTTAATCATTGTGTATTGATGAGCTGGAGGAAAATAAATGTTACACCTGTTCTCATTAATTTCGGTTTCACCGTGTAAATCTTGGTCTTTAGATGCTTTATCAGCAGCTGCAAATGCATTGATTGATGCGATTCCTTGATTGATGCGAGTGCTGCAATTGTTCATTAAATTGCCCAAAGCTTCAAAAGGGAACCTTGCAGGTTTAGCAACTATTGGGCCACTAAGAAATACTCACTCAAGTCTTAATATCTGCACCAAGGTTCTTCGAGCAAGCAATATTTGTCATGTTACCCATAAGACAATGTCCGTTTGCAAAGGAGGCAAGGCAAGGATATTTCACTTGTCCTTCTATATGTAACCATTATATTTACACGTGCAGAGAAAATGCCCTTTATTTTGTAGCGTTTATGGCATTAATATACCTTTTGTCTCATATGTTGATGATTCACTCACCCTGAGTCAGAGCCCTAGGGATATTTCAGAATATTCCCCCGTCCTGATTGATGAATATCACAATGTCCGTTTCAAAGTAAATTTAGACAGATCAAAAGTTGTCTTTATTAACTACCATAGCAATGACTCGTCAAAACCCCCTTATAAGGCCTCAATGACTCATCACATATCCCCTGGTACCTCCATGATTGGGTCAGTCGACCGTATCAAACACAGGCCTTTCTATCTGTATTTCTCTCCGCCCAACTTGAAGTCTTCTGATCACTAACACTTTTGTCCGAACGTCTGCCTCCTAAACCGCAAATATTTCCAAGAAACTTCATTTTAACCGTTTTCACCTCGACAGCTTTTACAAAACTGTCGCAAAGCCTCATATCCTGTATTTTATGTCTCTCTGTCATTACTTTATTGTGCACGTAAGATTATAAGTTATGCTCCGGGGGCATACAAGGTTTTCACGGAAGGGGTGGTCGCATAGACTTTGGAAGAGGCTCATTTGATTGGAAATTTAAAGTACTAATTCCCTTTTTAAAACTCAGGGGCGAATCTTTAGCATTTTAATGGAGGGGGCGGGGGCAACAGGGTTCCATATCCAGATAATATTTTCTCTACATTATTGGGGGGGGGGGTAACTCCCTCCCCCCAACGACGACCCTGTTGAGCTAAAAGTGATTTAAGGGCAACTAGCCCTTCGGTCGAAGAAAAAATCTCTTCGCTCTTTTTCCGTTGCGCCAAATATTTGCTCCACACACTCCGTTGGACATAAAACTCGAGACTGATTAATAAATTTAGCATGATAGACACAGAAATTCAAAACTTTGTGAAAAACATGAAAAGGAAAAACCAGTTCACTCGAGGTTTAGTGTTTTTGTTCGATTTGCAATTGAGTTGCCAATATTTTCGTTTTTTATCTACTTTTAGCATGTTTTTCATTTTTTTTTCTTTTCTCCTCCGTACTCTCCTATAGGCAAGCTTTCGTAAAAATAGAATTAAATAGAAATACTTAGTTTTATTTACAAGGCTCAATGCCGCAGTAGAGGAGTAGTGTTTTTACTTAATCAATGTATGTATAAAAACACACTTGTTAAAGTTAAGTCGTAAAAAACTCGTAAAAATTATCATTAAATATATTGGCAACTCTAAGTAAGATACCGACTTTGAAGTTAGGTTAACTTTGCGGCGTGAACTTTCTATTACATTCGACTCTCACTAACTCAAAACTCACGGGCCCACGATTTTTCTTCGAGTTACGTATAGTTCGACTAATGCATAGTTCAAGTTATAGAGGTCATTCTACATCAAATTCCATTTATAAAGGTAACAAGTTATAGAGGTAAGCTAAATGAAAATTTGAGTTACAGATATACAAAATCACTAAATGTGCTCCCAACAGCCACCACAAAGTTAAGAATAACTTTATTAGTGTATAATAGACTTGACGTATCAAGACTTTACTTTCAAGTCTCGAGACTTGACGTCCAAATGTGAATAATAAATTTAGTTTGCAAGGAAACAGACATCTGAACATTGACAGAGTCTGATAAAAGAATATGTCAAGCAAAATTTACACGTTGCAACCTGCATACAGGGGTTTTGACAAACAGAGGTCCGTTGAAAAAAGTTCGAGATACAGGTAAACTTTTACTTGCAAAGATAGAGTAAAAATTCAATGACGACTTATCTACTGAATTTCAAGTTAGGAGAGGTAATTTTCAAGTCACTTCGACTTACAGAGGTAATATATAGCTGCAAACTTATTCCGAGTTATGCATGTTTTTTCTACGACTTAAACAGGTTTTTCCAAGGGGATTGAAAATAATTCGAGATATCAAGGATTTCGTGTTATGGAGGTTGGAGTTTTCGAGAGTCGACTGTATCTTATCAATTAATCCCTAGCATTGTGCGCGAATTTAAACATTAAAACCTTCGACTTAACAATGAACAACTTATCAGAAAAGCGCACTAAGTCTATCTCTTTCTGCAATAACTATCTAGAATTTTAACCAAAAGACAGACTAATAATAATAATAATAATAATATATTGCGAAAACAGGCTTGCGCCTCTATCTACAAAAATTTAACTAATCAAATGCTTTATTATGGAAACTAATGCTCTATTATGGAACTTGACTAAGACATGCTTAGTCTAGTCAAGTCTAGTTTAAGTCATACTTAAAGAGACAACACATGAAGTTTTTGCATAACACATGATGTTCCTAGTTGTTTGCAAAGAATATTAGCTCTATAATAAGAATCTAAAGTTTAATGAACTAGAAACTTACTCAATTTATCCTCATTTTGAATTTTTATAGTTGAATTGTGTAATTCTCTACTGCCAAGAACACTGTTGGCCTATAAGCTATCAACTTCCGATCAAATGAGCCCCTCTCAAGTTGTGGCCACGACTTCCATATGAAGTGGTTGGAAAAACATAATACATGGGAAGCACTTGCCGCTCGTGGGTCATTTAACAGATGAAAGCATTCCTATTAGAACTTTAGAGAATTCAAAATAAAGTCACTATCTTATGATTTTGACCCAATTCCATAATTCCATAGGTTTGATCTGATAATAGCTTTTCTCACCACATTATTGATATTATAAAAGCTATTACCATTTTTCTCGATAGGTGACACATATAAAAGCCAATTAGAACTCTTTAGGTTGCGCTTGCCACCCCCCTCTCAGATTTTTTATTCCCCTACCTCCTCTCGCTGGCCTGTAGAAAATCAAACAGACTCTGTACAAGAACTTAAATAAACAGACAAGCTTTCAAGCCCATTGTATCTATTTTAAAACTCCCAGGATCCACGGTTGGGATGGGAGGATGTGATAAAGAAAGATTCAAGGAATGGAATGGAGAAGGAGCTTCCTATGTCTATTCAGCTTCCTATGTCAATACCGATTGTGCTATTAAAAAAAAAAACTTTTTACGCTACCAAGTAAGGATTTAAGTTAGGTAAGTAAGGAATTAAGGAACGTAGATTAAAAACGTAAAATGGTTCATGATCAATCAGCTAATATCATCGACCACTCAGAAACAAGTTCACTTCAACATGGTTGAAGACGAATTTCACGTAAAGACTTGTTTAATCTTGTTATCAGTTAGAGTTGACACCAGAGCAGGCGAGGTTTGTTTTGATGCAGCTTCAGAAACAGTTGGTTTGCCTGATATGGTTTAATGTGTTGTCACGACTTCACTTTCATTGTCGTTTTCAGATGTATCTTCGAAGCCGAAGGAGGGCGATAGCCCACAACTTGTGTGGGCGATAGCCCACAGAGCTTGTTTGCTACCTCTACAACAAATTCCAACTTTTTAGGAAGTGTTAAAGTCAGTGAGTACCTGCTTGAAAGAATCAGTCCTAACAGTAAAATTTTAAAGCATTCTACAGAATCTGTAGATATAAAGTACGGTATAATCTTTGTTTTTATTCTGTGTGTGTTTAGATGAAATTCCCATTGACGAGTTCTAGTCCCCAGTGAGTACACATTAATTTGGCTGGAGGGTACCCATATTTCAAAGAGGGGTAAAATAGTATCCATAAAATTTGTCAATCAATCAGCACTACGAACCAAAGTTATTATACCAAACTTTTTATTGATTTAAACAAACACCCATAACGTTCACAAATATTTTCAGTGCAACTACCCAGGATTCGAGGTCGAAATCCGAAATTTCTTCTTCCATTTCCTCAACCATAAATTCCAATAAGACAGTTGCAAACCTCTGAAAAAAGGGAGAATTGCTTAAAGTTACAAATTTCTGAAGTTAAAGAATTAAAATGGTTGCTAAGGAGAGACGGAAAGAGAGAGACAAATATAAATAAAGAGTGAAATAGAAGGATAATACTTTAAGATACTATATTTTTATATTATATTACATTAGACATTCCACACGATTATGATATGAAAGTCTAGAATCAAATTTCTTATGCTTCACTGCAGTCGCTGATCTGCAAAAATTCTTGAGCTGTAGCTTTATGTGCCGATTTGATTATTTTTCAATCAGCCACAACTGCAATATATTACGTAGTTTTGTAAATTAAGTTGCCATAATACTACGAACTGTACAAAAATTAGGTGTGCTTGGAAAAAAAAAGCATCGAATCCTGGAAAAAAAAGCTTTGAATCCTGAAAAAAAAGCATCGAGAAATGCTGGATATCCTGGACTCCAGAAAACTGGAAGTCACGAGCAAAGAAACTACATTTAAAAAAGTACAAAGCCTAAAAATTGCTACTATAAAAGACAATATAATAAGATTATGTAAAAGATCAGCTGCCACAAAATTCGCATTATGGTTGTAACACGAGCGTGGAGAGCTGTATTGGGATTGAAATTTCCAGCTTTATTTGTTTGACCAAAATCCAAAATATAAAGAAAAACGATCAAAATATCTTTTTTTTTTAAGGCCATACGAAAATACTGAAAAAAAAAACAAAGCGAATATTTTGATAAGACAACCGCGTCTCTTCTTTAGCTCAAACAAAAAAAAATAAATAAAGGAAAATGCCAAAAAAAAACCAGAGAAAAACCAAACGTGGAGATTCAATGTGAAAAAAAAACCAACAAAAAACAATAAAAACCAATGAAAACCCAAAATTAAAAATGAATAAAGTTCAATAAAATTCAAATTAGAAGAATTAAAAACGAATACCTAACAGCCAAAGGTGAATCATTCACCAATACCCATGATTTGTACATGATTGTGCAAATCGTGGGTATCCAAATAAATGAATTGATCTAACCGAACATACTAAGAAGCATCTCTTTCTTGGATTTTTGAATGATAAATCTTTTCAAGGGGTCGTGCTGCTTTTTCCTATTAGGGCTAATGTAAAATGGGAAGTTCGATGTTATCAAATAGGTTGTCCAACGACGGTGTACGAAAAAGAATCAGAAAAAGTAAGCTTCTTATTATTTGTATTTTTACATCCTTTTGTTGTTGTATGCTTATTGCAATCTATGTCAAATAACTAGGTACTTTTAGAAGCTTTTCACCATAGTGATAGTGATAGTGATATATTTAATTAACAAAAAGTTTAACTACAAAAACCAATATGATTCACCCAAAACCAAACGGTTGACGTGGGGTGAAACAAGCAAAAAAAAAAAAAAAAAAAAAAAAAAAAAATAATACATACATGTAACATCATTCAAATACACTATAATAAGAAAGAAAGATAAAAAGAGACAAAAGAAAAGAAAGAAAAAATAAATAAAGAATAATAATAATAGTACAGGGACAGCAACTACATACCATATTCATGTTGTAGGGTCGCACTCACAAACCAACAAGCAATTACAGCTTAATTTAAATTAAATCAAATCAAGTCACCTCCAAAACAAACAAAACTAAAAATCATACTTACTTAATAATTTTTCTTTCAATTTTGCTTTAAAACCACTAAAATTTTCTAGTTTCTTCATATCATTATCCAAATTATTCCATAAATTTATACCCTTTATAACAAAAGAAAACGTGGACCTGGCTGACACTATAGGTGGAGTATAATAATCATTTTTACCCCTAGTATTTTGGTTATGTATGTTGCATCGGCTGTAAAACCAACCATTAAAGCACTCCGGCAGCTGCTTCATATTATATCTATGCATAAATACTAATATATAAAAATGATGAAGACCCGCCGCTGGCAGTATCCTAAAATCCCTATAGACTTCTCGAACCGAATCTCTTTCTGATTTTCCTGATAATACTCTAATAGACTTGTTTTGGATAATTCGCACAGGACTAACAATTGAAGAAAATGTACCCATGTATACAGAAGAACAATACAAAATATAGGGATGGATTAACGAAAAATAGAGAAGCCTAAGTATACTAATTGGAAACATATATTTAAGTTTACGAATCATCCCCAAATTACGCGATAGAATCCGGGATAAAGTTTCAATATGGGATCGGAAACTGAGAGTCTCATCTATAATAATGCCCAGATACTTTACTGCCTTTTGACGAGCAATCATGCCATCTTCATATGCTATATGCTGTATCCATGGATAATAATTCGATGTCCTCGAAAATATAAGAAAATTACTCTTAGAGGGGTTCACCTTTAGCTGATTCACTCTCAGCCATCTTGAAACCTCATTTAGCGATCCTCGTACACTCTCTAGGAGCAATCTCTCTGACTTTGCGATCACCACTAAAGAAGTATCATCAGCAAACATAGGCACTGTAGCCGCGCTATCCTTTTTGACGATCTCACTCATTCTTGTTTCCAGTTTACTAACAGACTGTGGAAGATCATTCACAAAGATTAAAAATAATAAGGGTCCAAGTACCGAACCCTGTGGAACTTCACACTCAATACAATTTTCATGAGAATCCATATTACCAATTTGAACATATTGTTTCTACAAGACAAAAAAGAACGTAAAAACGAAAGAGCTGGACCCCTAATCCCATAAATTTCACACTTCATTAACAGAATATCATGACTGACCGTATCAAAAGCCTTTACAATATCTAAAAATACAGTTGCCACTTTATACCCATTATCCAGCGCCATATTAATAATGCTAGTCAAATATATGTTTGCTTGCTCAGTAGTGCAACCTTGACGGAATCCAAATTGTGTAGGAGTAAATATTCTCTGGTCTTCCAGATATTGATACATTCTGACCGAAAAGCATTTTTCTAGTATCCTTGACATAATGGGTAAAATTGAAATTGGTCTATAATTTTCAACATCACCAGTATTCCCTCCTTTATGTATTGGTATTACTTTCGCTGATTTAAAACAACTCGGAAACACTCCCTCTTTTAGACACTGATTAATTAATGAAACAAAAGTTTGAGCAATCACATCCCAAAGTATTTTTATTACTCTAATTGAAACAATATCAGAGCCAGAATTGGTACCTTTCATACCATAAACAATGTTTCGAACTTCAGATTCTTGAACTGGGAGTAGATTTAAAGAGATTTCCAACTCCTTATGAAGGTAATTTTGAAAAGCCTGATCGCCTGGTTTGCTTATAATCGACTCTTTCACTCTCCTTCCAACTGTCGAAAAATGGTTAGCAAATTCTTCACAAATTTCCTCTGGATTTTTAAGGCTGGTTCCATCTTTACGGAATATTTCCTGAGGGATTCCTCCAGATGATTGTCCTAAAGTGCTTCTTATCACATTCCATGTTTTCAACGGATTTCCAGATGCTTTTTCAAATTCTATTTTATAATAATCCTGTCTAGCTCTTCGCAGGAGTCTGTTTAGCGCATTACGATAACTCTTATAAATTCGCTCATTTACATCGCAGGGATGACGTACCTTTTTCTCATACAAATTATTCTTCTTATTTATCGATCTCAATAAACTCGGAGTAATCCAAGGCTTCTTTGAAGGTTTTCTTCTATTGTTATTAATATTCTTAGAGCATTTTTCCAGAGATTGCTTAATCATTTGGTAAAAGACTCTGAACTTAGAGTCAATATCCGCAGAGATTGAAAACTCTGTATTCCAATCCTTGTTAGCTAGGTCATTTCTACATTTCAGAAGTGCATCTTTATCGAGTAACATCCTCAGCTTGAGACTGCTCTTCTTCGTGGAATTTTTATTATCAACGCATACTGAGTAACTTGCAAATACACCAAAATGATCAGAAGTATCACTTATAAGAACACTTGGACCACCCGACATATAATTTGAAAATATATTATCCAGACATTTCGATGACGTCCTCGTAACACGAGTACTAATATTAATAGCAGGGATATAACCAAATGAAATCATCAAGTTTAAAAATCGGTCTGTATTTGATCCATTATCCAATAGATCAATGTTAAAATCTCCCATTATAAAAATAGGACTTCGATGTGGGATCTTTTCCAATTGTTCTTCAAGTAATTCATAAAACTCAATAAGAGATCCTGACGGTGGCCTATATACAACCAGAACATAACCACAACGTCCAGACAGCTCTAACTGCAAAATAAAAGACTCAAAAACCATTTCTTTATATATTAAAATATCCTCTCGGACACTTGCCCGTATATCAGAACGTATATACGCTGCCAGTCCCCCGTGTCGGCAAAGTTGACGATTTTTCGTGTAAAGATTATAACCTGAAATATGTAAAAGTTCCGAATTATAATCATTTAACCAAGTTTCAGTCAGTCCAATTACCTGAAAAAGAGATAAACTGGAAATTTCATTTATAAAATCTAAACTTGAATTCAATCCTTGGCAATTCAAATGGAACACATTAAATCTATCCGAAACATTACTACATGCCATCTGCATTTGGTTTACGAATAAATATTTAGAATCTTCAAACTCCAACCTATAATAACCACCAGGCCCACCACTTCCATCAAAAATTTCATTATACCTACTTTCAAAATTTACCTTCTTGTTTTCCAGCCCCAATACGTTAATTTGTCCTGGAGGAGACTCCAATCTTTCATCCAACATCAAAGCCAAATAGACAAATTTGAGTACGACTCCACAGAGGACACAATTCAATACACTCTAAATATAAATTTATTACATGCTGCCCAATAACAATAATAACACCAATAATAATAGTGAGATAAAAAAATAACAACATCAGAAAAAGAAATATTAAAAAAAAACAAAAACAACAACAATGACTCAAAAGGGCACACCTTGCATATTGGGTGCCTTCTCATATTTACATTTCTTCTACGCTACAAACAATCAACTATGAACTATATGAACTCCCTCAATTTCCCGCCAAAATTTACTTTTATCACCAATTAATCACCAGCTACTTCTTAATCAATGGGAACATGAATTCGAACAATTATTTTTCCTCTTAAGCTTCACTAATTGCCACTATATTGGTTACGAAATGATTGATTATTCGGTGCATAATCAAGTTCAGGAATCAAATCGTCTGGTGAGTATTTAGCACGTGTTCCGTTGGGGCGATTGAAAAGTAACACAGGCCGAAAAGTTTTCGAGATCCAAGCGTCTATTCCTAATTTGCGTAATTTTGCCCTTTTAATCAACAAATCATTTCTTGCTTTGCGAACTTCAGCTGGGACATCATCACTGAGGTAAATATCACGGAACGACGACACTGCTTTACCTTTTAATTTCTTGGCATTTTTCAAAATATCAATTTTCGATTTTTTATCAGATACTTCAACACGAATAAATTTCTGTTGCTCACTCACTTGGGTTACCTTGAATGGTGGGACTGGAGCCATTTCGAGTCCTTCCGTAAGAATACTTTTGAAGATATCCTTCGCATTTTTTTCAGATTCACAAGAGACATTCCATACAATAATATTCTTTTCCAGTTTATCAAACTCCAGCCTGGCCAATCTCATACTCAAATTATTTGACTCTTTACTCTGAGCTATACAATCATCAGAAATTATTTTTACTTGGTTCTTTAGAGATTCTTTGACTTGCTCAAGCTGCCTCACTCGCTCATCATTTTCAGCCAGCTGCCTTGCAAATCCCACATGTGATATCTCCAAATTTGCCACTTTATCTTCAATTCCCTTAATCCTATTTTCTAAAGAATCTAGCTTTTTTTCTATTTTCTGTTACCAAACTGATAACAGTATTTAGACTCTCCGCAACTGCTGAAATCGTGAATTTATTTGTAGAATCAGTGCTACTAGTAGTTACGTTGAGATCATATTCCCCTTCTCCCCTCCGAGTGTTTTCTGTATCATCTCCAATATTACGAGGTTGCTTTCTTTTACGTCCCATGATTATTTCCAAACAACAAAATTAAATTTAATTATCTGCTTACCTCATTAAGGAAATTTTTTTTTTTTTTTTATTCACATGGGTCCATTACGTGCAATTTGCTAAGCCAGCGTTAATTTGGGCACGGCTTTCACCCCTCTTCATAAAAAACTGCTCCAAATAATCCAAATTTCAAATAGAAAAAAACAATCCGAAGGGCCACTTAGAAAATCGTAAATCCACTTGTCATTAACACTAGGCACCCCAAGCAAGGGCTTAATCAATCAAACGCATAGTCGCAATCAATATGTTAACAGCTGGAATTCCGCACATGTGAAATGTCAAATTCAAATAAATTTCAATAACTTTCACAATATAATTGAAATTCCGTCAACTTATAATCCTTAGTTTCCGTTATATATTTAATTTGCTTTAGATGTTCACCTGATAGCAACTGGATAGCAAAAGTCAGCCAAACTGTCCTTAGTAGTGTTTCAAGGTGAACAAAAAGAGTTGAACAATAAATCATGTGAATCTCTCTTTATTGCATATGTTTTTTTCACCAATTAATATCCTCGAAACAAAAGCCTATTTGAATTGTTTCACAATCACTTGCTGAACTTTTTGTTCAACCTCATTAAGCTCAAAGTTAAAACTTGTTTGTGACCTTCCAGTTCAAAGCCTGAATGAATACATAAACAAACTAATAAATGATATGCACTTCCTTTAATAAAAAATGAAAAAGTAGGCCGACCATGACAAGCATAATGAAAGAGAGAAAACATTCTTTTTTACTATTAAACTAAAGAAATTTTCTGTGCATTAACTAAAAAACAAGATTAAAACCTAGAATAATCATAAATCCCCTCGAGTAAGATAAGAGTTGAAACCTCCCCGGACCATACACTAATTATACTGGGTTTTGTTTCGCCTTTATTGAATTAACTTCATATTTATGATTTGAATATCATATTTTGTATTGAACCTTTGGTTATTCATTTCACCTTTCTCCATCCTCCAAGTACCTATTGTAAGTAAAGTAAGTAGGTGATTTTTATTGCCCTAGGGCCTTGGCAATACAAAACAAAAAGGAAAATTCACTTTTAAATAAATGTTACATAGCATTACATAACATAAATACATAGCATAACATAAATGCTACATAAACATTACATAACACAAACAAGGAGAAACAGCGATCACAAAATCTACTTCTCAACTCCATTGCCAACCTGAGAAATCGTCTTAAATTTTTAATACTTGTAAAACATGCATTCTTAATTACATTAACCAGCCATCTCTCATCAAACTTACAGTTTCCATAATAATAATAATATTTTATTATAAGCCAAAAAACAGGCCATACAGCACAGTATTCTTAAACACAATCCACAAGAAAAATAACATAAATATCAAGTTTCACTCATTGATGTCAACGCTTCATTTACATATCTACATAACTGCCTGATTGTCCGTTTTTACAGTCGTTTTCACGATCCCCGGGAACTCTAAGTTACCACCCTCAAAATACTTTCCCCTTTATAGAGAAAGTTGCTGACTCTCGGCGAGAATATGGGCCACATCCTCAATACCTAGGTTACATCTGGGGCAAGAGTAATCCGCATCTGCATCTGGGGCCACCCTTTTTCTTTCAAATACTCTTTTTCTATTTTTTTTCTATTCATACACTTCATTCCTCAACTCACTCAATTCTAAACACTCATACATCTCATGACCCACACTCTCATCCCTACTTCCACACATCGGGCAAAAGTATACTAAGAATTTGAAAAGGTTTAGACAGTAGAAAGGGGGGTCCGACTCCCATTGCTCACCCCTGATGCCATCTACAATTTAGTTTAATGCTGACGGGACATAATTTATTCAAGGGTTATCGATCGAGTCTAATGGGGGTCAAGGTCAATTGATTTGTTGTTGTTTGTCCAGGTGTAATGACACTGGGGATGATTTACATAATCATTGTGGAATGTATTGATCTAGGGGAGAAAATTTACGAGAACTTGATTTACATAATCGGTGATGAATTATTGATTCACGAAAGGGGAGAGAATTTCTGAGAACTTGATTTACATAATCGTTAGGGGAATTATTGATTTACGAAAAGGGGAATAAAGAAACAAGCATGGCTTCTTTGATCTTAGGTCTGAGGGATAAACGTTCTTTAGGTCAGAGAGAAAAATTAATATTCTATTTTTAAATAGGGCTTCATTGATCTTTAGTGTCAGGAATTAGAAATGACATCACTTGTTATCTTGGAATTATGCGGGAGTCTAAAGAGATAGAAATTCTATTTTTAAATATGGCTTCACTGATCTTTAAGTCGGAGAGATAAATTGATATTCTAACGAAACCTTAATAGTGTAGCTAGGAACATTTATGAGATGAAGAGATTAACGCGGGAAAGGGTTTCTTAGTAATTTGAAATATGACAGCGCAGGCATGCCAAAAACAAAAGGAACACGCTGAGATTACGTTTAGGGATTATTTGGGTGAAACTGTTTTAGACATTTTAGGGAATTATTTCGGCGAAACAGTTAGAGACATTTTAAAAGATGATTTTAGAAGATGTTTTAGAAGAGGATTTGAGTGTGGTTGTTATAATAGACAAGTTCCATTTGAACAGTGTCGTGAGGTCCCCTACCCCAACCTCAAAGGGCTCCGATCCCCCTACCCCAACCCCAAAGGAAGCCCCCGGTCCCAAGGGTCCCCCGGGCCCCCGGTGCTCCAAAGGCCCCTGAGCCCCCATTTTTTAATATTTTTTTAAGGCTATATTATATCTTTTCAGAACAAGTTCCTTTCTTAATATCATTCCTTAACCCATTTTTACAAGTTGAAGTACCAATCCTTTCACCAAAACTTTACTATAAGGCTTTTCGAATACCTCAACATCAAGCAATACCTTTCAAAAGACATTTCAGAGCAACTGCTTTTCTTAATGTTACCTTCTAAACCCATTTTCCAACTTGAAGTACCTGTCCTTTTCACCCACAACTTTACATTACAGCTTTTTAGATACCTCAACACCAAGAAATACCTTTCAAAAGGCATTTCAGAGCAAGTTCCTTTCTTAATGTCATTCCTTAACCCATTTTTACAAGTTGAAGTACCCATCTTTTTCACCCACAACTATACTTTACAGCTTTTTGGATACCTCAACATCAAGCAATACCTTTCAAAAGGCATTTCAGAGCAACTTCTTTTCTTAATGTCCCTTCTAAACCCATTTTCCAACTTGAAGCATCCATCCTTTTCACCCACAATTATACTTTACAGCTTTTTTGGATACCTCAACACCAAGAAATACCTTTCAAAAGACATTTCAGAGCAAGTTCCTTTGTTAATGTCCCTTCTAAACCCATTTTACAAGTTGAAACATCCATCCTTTTCACCCACAACTATACTTTACAGCTTTTTGGATACCTCAACACCAAGAAATACCTTTCAAAAGCCATTTCAGAGCAAGTTCCTTTCTTAATGTCCCTTCTAAACCCATTTCCCAACGTGAAGTACCCATCCTTTTCACCCACAACTTTACTTTACAGCTTTTTGGATACCTCAACACCAAGAAATACTTTTCAAAAGGCATTTCAGAGCAAGTTCCTTTCTTAATGTCACTCCTAAACCCATTTTACAAGTTGAAGTACCCATCGTTTTCACCCACAGCTTTACTTTATAGCTTTTTTGGATACCTCAACACCAAGAAATACCTTTCAAAAGACATTTCAGAGCAAGTTCCTTTCTTAATGTCCCTTCTAAACCCACTTTACAAGTTGAAGCATCCATCCTTTTCACCCAAAACTTTACTTTACAGCTTTTTTGGATACCTCAACACCAAGAAATACCTTTCAAAAGGCATTTCAGAGCAAGTTCCTTTCTTAATGTCATTCCTTAACCCATTTTCCAACTTGAAGTACCCATCTTTTTCACCCACAACTTTACTTTACAGCTTTTTTGGATACCTCAACATCAAGCAATACTTTTCAAAAGACATTTCAGAACAAGTTCCTTTCTTAATGTCCCTTCTAAACCCATTTTCCAACTTGAAGTATCCATCCTTTTCACCCACAACTTTACTTTACAGCTTTTCGAATACCTCAACACCAAGAAATACCTTTCAAAAGGCATTTCAGAGCAAGTTCCTTTCTTAATGTCATTCCTTAACCCATTTTCCAACTTGAAGTACCCATCTTTTTCACCCACAACTTTACTTTACAGCTTTTTGGATACCTCAACATCAAGCAATACTTTTCAAAAGACATTTCAGAACAAGTTCCTTTCTTAATGTCCCTTCTAAACCCATTTTACAAGTTGAAGTACCCATCCTTTTCACCCACAACTTTACTTTAAGGCTTTTCGAATACCCCAACATCAAGCAATAGTTTTCAAAAGACATTTCAGAGCAACTTCTTTTCTTTATGTCCATTCTAAACCCATTTTACAAGTTGAAGTATCCATCCTTTTCACCCACAACTATACTTTACAGCTTTTTGGATACCTCAACACCAAGCAATACTTTTCAAAAGGCATTTCAGAGCAAGTTCCTTTCTTAATGTCCCTTCTAAACCTTTTTTACAAGTGGAAGTACCCATCTTTTTCACCCACAACTATACTTTACAGCTTTTTGGATACCTCAACACCAAGAAATACCTTTCAAAAGGCATTTCAGAGCAAGTTCCTTTCTTAATATCCCTTCTAAACCCATTTTACAACTTGAAGTACCCATCCTTTTCATCCACAACTTTACTTTAAAGCTTTTTTGGATACCTCAACACCAAGAAATACCTTTCAAAAGGCATTTCAGAGCAAGTTCCTTTCTTAATGTCACTTCTAAACCCATTTTCCAACTTGAAGCATCCATCCTTCTCACCCACAACTTTACTTTACAGCTTTTTTGGATACCTCAACACCAAGAAATACTTTTCAAAAGGCGTTTCAGAGCAAGTTCCTTTCTTAATGTCACTTCTAAACCCATTTTCCAACTTGAAGTTCCCATCCTTCTCACCCACAACTTTACTTTACAGCTTTTTGGATACCTCAACATCAAGCAATACTTTTCAAAAGGCATTTCAGAGCAAGTTACTTTCTTAATGTCCCTTCTAAACCCACTTTACAAGTTGAAGCATCCATCCTTTTCACCCACAACTTTACTTTACAGCTTTTTGGATACCTCAACACCAAGAAATACTTTTCAAAAGACATTTCAGAGCAATTTCCTTTCTTAATGTCCCTTCTAAACCCAATTTAAAAGTTGAAGCATCCATCCTTTTCACCCACAACTTTACTTTACAGCTTTTCGAATACCCCAACATCAAGCAATAGTTTTCAAAAGACATTTCAGAGCAACTTCTTTTCTTTATGTCCATTCTAAACCCATTTTCCAACTTGAAGTACCCATCCTTTTCACCCAGAACTTTACTTTACAGCTTTTTGGATGCCTCAACATCAAGAAATACTTTTCAAAAGACATTTCAGAGCATGTTCCTTTCTTAATGTCCCTTCTAAACCCATTTTACAAGTTGAAGCATCCATCCTTTTCACCCACAACTATACTTTACAGCTTTTTGGATACCTCAACATCAAGAAATACTTTTCAAAAGACATTTCAGAGCAAGTTCCTTTCTTAATGTCCCTTCTAAACCCGTTTTCCAAGTTGAAGTATCCATCCTTTTCACCCACAACTTTACTTTACAGCTTTTTGGATACCTCAACACCAAGAAATACTTTTCAAAAGGCATTTCAGAGCAAGTTCCTTTCTTAACGTCCATTCTAAAATCATTTTCCAACTTGAAGTACCTATCCTTTTTCACCCACAACTTTACTTTACAGCTTTTTGGGTACCTCAACACCAAGAAATACTTTTCAAAAGACATTTCAGAGCAACTTCTTTTCTTTATGTCCCTTCTAAACCATTTTCCAACTTGAAGTACCCATCCTTTTCACCCACAACTTTACTTTACAGCTTTTTGGATACCTCAACATCAAGCAATACTTTTCAAAAGGCACTTCCCTTCTAAACCCATTTTACAAGTTGAAGTACCCATCCTTTTCACCCACAACTTTACTTTAAGGCTTTTCGAATACCCCAACATCAAGCAATAGTTTTCAAAAGACATTTCAGAGCAACTTCTTTTCTTTATGTCCATTCTAAACCCATTTCAGAGCAAGTTCTTTTCTAATGTCCCCATTTTACAAGTTGAAGCATCCATCCTTTTCACAGACAACTTTACTTTACAGCTTTTTTGGATACCTCAACACCAAGAAATACCTTTCAAAAAACATTTCAGAGCAAGTTCCTTTCTTAATGTCCCTTCTAAACCCATTTCCCAACGTGAAGTACCCATCCTTTTCACCCACAACTTTACTTTACAGCTTTTTGGATACCTCAACACCAAGAAATACCTTTCAAAAGACATTTCAGAGCAAGTTCCTTTCTTAATGTCCCTTCTAAACCCATTTTCCAACTTGAAGCATCCATCCTTTTCACCCACAATTATACTTTACAGCTTTTTTGGATACCTCAACACCAAGAAACACCTTTCAAAAGACATTTCAGAGCAAGTTCCTTTGTTAATGTCCCTTCTAAACCCATTTTACAAGTTGAAACATCCATCCTTTTCACCCACAACTATACTTTACAGCTTTTTGGATACCTCAACACCAAGAAATATCTTTCAAAAGCCATTTCAGAGCAAGTTCCTTTCTTAATGTCCCTTCTAAACCCATTTCCCAACGTGAAGTACCCATCCTTTTCACCCACAACTTTACTTTACAGCTTTTTGGATACCTCAACACCAAGAAATACTTTTCAAAAGGCATTTCAGAGCAAGTTCCTTTCTTAATGTCACTCCTAAACCCATTTTACAAGTTGAAGTACCCATCGTTTTCACCCACAGCTTTACTTTATAGCTTTTTTGGATACCTCAACACCAAGAAATACCTTTCAAAAGACATTTCAGAGCAAGTTCCTTTCTTAATATCCCTTCTAAACCCACTTTACAAGTTGAAGCATCCATCCTTTTCACCCAAAACTTTACTTTACAGCTTTTTTGGATACCTCAACACCAAGAAATACCTTTCAAAAGGCATTTCAGAGCAAGTTCCTTTCTTAATGTCATTCCTTAACCCATTTTCCAACTTGAAGTACCCATCTTTTTCACCCACAACTTTACTTTACAGCTTTTTGGATACCTCAACATCAAGCAATACTTTTCAAAAGACATTTCAGAACAAGTTCCTTTCTTAATGTCCCTTCTAAACCCATTTTCCAACTTGAAGTATCCATCCTTTTCACCCACAACTTTACTTTACAGCTTTTCGAATACCTCAACACCAAGAAATACCTTTCAAAAGGCATTTCAGAGCAAGTTCCTTTCTTAATGTCATTCCTTAACCCATTTTCCAACTTGAAGTACCCATCTTTTTCACCCACAACTTTACTTTACAGCTTTTTGGATACCTCAACATCAAGAAATACTTTTCAAAAGACATTTCAGAGCAAGTTCCTTTCTTAATGTCCCTTCTAAACCCATTTTCCAACTTGAAGCATCCATCCTTTTCACCCATAACTTTACTTTACAGCTTTTCGAATAACTCAACACCAAGAAATACTTTTCAAAAGACATTTCAGAGCAAGTTATTTTCTTAATGTCCATCCTAAACCCATTTTACAAGTTGAAGTTCCCATCCTTCTCACCCACAACTTTACTTTATGACTTTTTGCACACCTCAGCACCAAGCAATACTTTTCAAAAGACATTTCAGAGCAAGTTACTTTCTTAATGTCCCTTCTAAACCCATTTTCCAACTTGAAGTACCCATCCTTTCACCACAACTTTACTATAAGGCTTTTCGAATACCTCAACACCAAGAAATACTTTTCAAAAGATATTTCAGAGCAAGTTCCTTTGTTAATGTCCCTTCTAAACCCATTTTCCAAGTTGAAGTACCCATCCTTTTCACCCACAACTTTACTATACTGCTTTTTGAATGCTCCAACACCAAGCAATACTTTTCAAAGGCATTTCAGAACAAATTCTTTTCTTAATGTCCCTCCTAAGCCCATTTTACAAATTGAAGTACCCATCCTTTTCACCCAGAACTTTACTTTACAGCTTTTTGAATACCTCAACATCAAGAAATACTTTTCAAAAGGCATTTCAGAGCAAGTTCCTTTCTTAATGTCACTTCTAAACCCATTGGCCCCTGGGGTGGCGGATCCTGTTCCGTGGCCGGCCCGCGGTCCCCCTAATGCCCCTCGAGCCCCCAAAGACCACCGGGACCCCTCCCCCCATTTTTTAAAAATAATTTTTGAATTTTTTAACATGGTATTTTTTTAACTTTTTTACGTATCTTAAAATGACATGAAATATGCTTACGGCTCTACCAATCGTACCCTGTGCTTGTTCATAGACACGACGCGGCTTTCCCACTGGTACTCTATGGCAGGTTATCGACACTACCTAGTTTATTGCGTGCATTAAATCAGTATTTTTTACGCAGTGGAAGGATAAACACACAATTCATATCTGTAAAAAAGTGAAGATGAATTATTCGAAGAAAGTATGTGCACATGAAAAAATCATCGTCGTGTTGAACGCTGACAAGGAGAAATACCTGAACTATGAAACGAGTGCAAGTGGTAACACTATTGGAAATGTATGCATGCGTTGTCATGACAGCGAGAAGTTAGATTTCTTTGGAGTACCCAAGAATTTCAATCGTGTAAACGGTGGATATGCGAGAGTAACATTACCAGAGAAATTAGTGCTCAAAGAGAGTGCAAACTTAAAAATAATTGTCGATGATCGGGGACAACTCCTTGCTACTGTTTCTGGTAACACATTACCTGTTGATACAACCTGTCATCATCTTTCCGGTATTAGCATTTTAAAGAGAACAAGAAGAAGACAAGCATACTCCTGCAATAATGTCATTAATCATATCTTGTCATTATGCCAAAACTGCTATCTATGTAAAAATAATGTGACAATAGACAGTGAAATCGCCGGCAGAATAAAAAGGACATTAGCAGACAATATCATCAATGAATATAAAGATGAATTGACGGAAAGTGAAGCGCAAGTGTACTAATAATTTATAATAATGTATTTAACGTATTTTTATATTAATATTCTACATGTAATTATTTCATTAAAAATATCTTATGCATTATTTTGTTAAGTGTTCATTAGTTTTTAGGGTATGCTAGAACGTCAAACGTTCAGAATATCTATTAAAAAGGTCAGAGATGTAAGAAAAAGAATTTTTAGAGATAAAGATACTACTAGCAGGCTCAATTTTTCATAGAAGATAGAAAATTCAACTTGTAAAATGGTTTTAGAATGGACATTAAGAAAGGAACTTGCTCTGAAATGCCTTTTGAAAGGTATTTCTTGGTGTTGAGGTATCCAAGAAGCTGTAAAGTAAAGTTGTGGGTGAAAAGGATGGGTACTTCAACTTGTAAAATGGGTTTAGGAGTGACATTAAGAAAGGAACTTGCTCTGAAATGTCTTTTGAAAAGTATTGCTTGATGTTGGGGTATTCGAAAAGCCTTAAAGTAAAGTTGTGGGTGAAAAAGGATGGATGCTTCAACTTGTAAAATGGGTTTAGAAGGGACATTAAGAAAAGAACTTGCTCTGAAATGCCTTTTGAAAAGTATTTCTTGATGTTGAGGTATCCAAAAAGCTGTAAAGTAAAGTTGTGGGTGAAAAGGATGGGTACTTCAACTTGTAAAATGAGTTTAGGAGGTTCATAAAGAAAGGAACTTGCTCTGAAATGCCTTTTGAAAGGTATTGCTTGGTGTTGAGGTATCCAAAAAGCTGTAAAGTAAAGTTGTGGGTGAAAAGGATGGATGCTTCAACTTGTAAAGTGGGTTTAGAAGGGACATTAAGAAAGTAACTTGCTCTGAAATGTCTTTTGAAAAGTATTTCTTGATGTTGAGGTATCCAAAAAGCTGTAAAGTAAAGTTGTGGGTGAAAAGGATGGGTACTTCAAGTTGGAAAATGGGTTTAGGAGTGACATTAAGAAAGGAACTTGCTCTGAAATGTCTATTGAAAAGTATTTCTTGGTGTTGAGGTATCCAAAAAGCTGTAAAGTAAAGTTGTGGGTGAAAAGGATGGATGCTTCAACTTGTAAAGTGGGTTTAGAAGGGAACATTAAGAAAGTAACTTGCTCTGAAATGCCTTTTGAAAAGTATTGCTTGGTGTTGAGGTGTGCAAAAAGTCATAAAGTAAAGTTGTGGGTGAGAAGGATGGGAACTTCAACTTGTAAAATGGGTTTAGGATGGACATTAAGAAAATAACTTGCTCTGAAATGTCTTTTGAAAAGTATTTCTTGGTGTTGAGGTATCCAAAAAGCTGTAGAGTATAGTTGTGGGTGAAAAAGATGGGTACTTCAACTTGTAAAATGGGCTTAGGAAGGACATTATGAAAAGAACTTGTTCTAAAATGCCTTTGAAAAGTATTGCTTGGTGTTGGAGCATTCAAAAAGCTGTAAAGTAAAGTTGTGGGTGAAAAGGATGGGTACTTCAAGTTGGAAAATGGGCTTAGGAATGACATTAAGAAAAGAACTTGTTCTGAAATGCCTTTGAAAAGTATTGCTTGGTGTTGGAGCATTCAAAAAAGCAGTATAGTAAAGTTGTGGGTGAAAAGGATGGGTACTTCAACTTGGAAAATGGGTTTAGAAGGGACATTAACAAATGAACTTGCTCTGAAATGTCTTTTGAAAAGTATTTCTTGGTGTTGAGGTATTCGAAAAGCCTTATAGTAAAGTTGTGGTGAAAGGATGGGTACTTCAAGTTGGAAAATTGGTTTAGAAGGGACATTAAGAAAGTAACTTGCTCTGAAATGTCTTTTGAAAAGTATTGCTTGGTGCTGAAGTGTGCAAAAAGTAAAGTTGTGGGTGAGAAGGATGGGAACTTCAACTTGTAAAATGGGTTTAGGATGGACATTAAGAAAATAACTTGCTCTGAAATGTCTTTTGAAAAGTATTTCTTGGTGTTGAGGTATTCGAAAAGCTGTAAAGTAAAGTTGTGGGTGAAAAGGATGGATGCTTCAACTTGTAAAATGAGTTTAGAAGGGACATTAAGAAAGGAACTTGCTCTGAAATGTCTTTTGAAAGGTATTTCTTGGTTTTGAGGTATCCAAAAAAGCTGTAAAGTAAAGTTGTGGGTGAAAAGGATGGATGCTTCAACTTGTAAAATGGGGACATTAAGAAAAGAACTTGCTCTGAAATTCCTTTTGAAAAGTATTGCTTGATGTTGAGGTATCCAAAAAGCTGTAAAGTAAGTTTGTGGGTGAAAAGGATGGGTACTTCAAGTTGGAAAATGGGTTTAGAAGGGACATTAAGAAAGGAACTTGCTCTGAAATGTCTTTTGAAAGTATTTCTTGATGTTGAGGTATCCAAAAAGCTGTAAAGTATAGTTGTGGATGAAAAGGATGGATGCTTCAACTTGTAAAATGGGTTTAGAAGGGACATTAAGAAAGGAACATGCTCTGAGATGTCTTTTGAAAAGTATTTCCTGATGTTGAGGTATCCAAAAAGCTGTATAGTAAAGTTCTGGGTGAAAAGGATGGGTACTTCAAGTTGGAAAATGGGTTTAGAATGGACATTAATAAAAGAAGTTGCTCTGAAATTTCTTTTGAAAACTATTGCTTGATGTTGGGGTATTTGAAAAGCTGTAAAGTAAAGTTGTGGGTGAAAAGGATGGATGCTTCAACTTGTAAAATGGGTTTAGAAGGGACATTAAGAAAGAAACTTGCTCTGAAATGTCTTTTGAAAAGTATTTCTTGGTGTTGAGGTATCCAAAAAGCTGTAAAGTAAAGTTGTGGGTGAAAAGGATGGATGCTTCAAGTTGGAAAGGGGTTTAGAAGGGACATTAAGAAAGTAACGTGCTCTGAAATGCCTTTTGAAAAGTATTGCTTGATGTTGAGGTATCCAAAAAGCTGTAAAGTAAAGTTGTGGGTGAGAAGGATGGGAACTTCAAGTTGGAAAATGGGTTTAGAAGTGACATTAAGAAAGGAACTTGCTCTGAAATGCCTTTTGAAAAGTATTTCTTGGTGTTGAGGTATCCAAAAAGCTGTAAAGTAAAGTTGTGGGTGAAAAGGATGGATGCTTCAAGTTGGAAAGGGGTTTAGAAGTGACATTAAGAAAGGAACTTGCTCTGAAACGCCTTTTGAAAGGTATTCCTTGGTGTTGAGGTATCCAAAAAAGCTTTAAAGTAAAGTTGTGGATGAAAAGGACGGGTACTTCAAGTTGTAAAATGGGTTTAGAAGGGACATTAAGAAAGGAACCTGCTCTGAAATGCCTTTTGAAAGGTATTTCTTGGTGTTGAGGTATCCAAAAAGCTGTAAAGTATAGTTGTGGGTGAAAAAGATGGGTACTTCAACTTGTAAAAAAGGTTTAGAAGGGACATTAAGAAAGGAACTTGCTCTGAAATGCCTTTTGAAAAGTATTGCTTGGTGTTGAGGTATCCAAAAAGCTGTAAAGTAAAGTTGTGGGTGAAAAGGATGGATACTTCAACTTGTAAAATGGGTTTAGAATGGACATAAAGAAAAGAAGTTGCTCTGAAATGTCTTTTGAAAACTATTGCTTGATGTTGGGGTATTCGAAAAGCCTTAAAGTAAAGTTGTGGGTGAAAAGAATGGGTACTTCAACTTGTAAAATGGGTTTATAAGGAACATTAAGAAAGGAACTTGTTCTGAAATGTCTTTTGAAAAGTATTGCTTGATGTTGAGGTATCCAAAAAGCTGTAAAGTAAAGTTGTGGGTGAAAAAGATGGGTACTTCAAGTTGGAAAATGGGTTAAGGAATGACATTAAGAAAGGAACTAGCTCTGAAATACCTTTTGAAAGGTATTTCTCGGTGTTGAGGTATTCGAAAAGCTGTAAAGTAAAGTTGTGGGTGAAAAGGATGGATACTTCAAGTTGGAAAATGGGTTTAGAAGGGACATTAAGAAAGGAACTTGCTCTGAAATGCATTTGAAAGGTATTTCTTGGTGTTGAGGTATCCAAAAAAGCTGTAAAGTAAAGTTGTGGGTGAAAAGAGTGGATGCTTCAACTTGTAAAGTGGGTTTAGAAGGGACATTAAGAAAGGAACTTGCTCTGAAATGTCTTTTGAAAGGTATTTCTTGGTGTTGAGGTATCCAAAAAAGCTGTAAAGTAAAGTTGTGGGTGAAAAGGATGGGTACTTCAACTTGTAAAATGGGTTTAGGAGTGACATTAAGAAAGGAACTTGCTCTGAAATGCCTTTTGAAAAGTATTTCTTGGTGTTGAGGTATCCAAAAAGCTGTAAAGTAAAGTTGTGGGTGAAAAGGATGGGTACTTCAAGTTGGGAAATGGGTTTAGAAGGGACATTAAGAAAGGAACTTGCTCTGAAATGGCTTTTGAAAGGTATTTCTTGGTGTTGAGGTATCCAAAAAGCTGTAAAGTTTGTTGTGGGTGAAAAGGATGGATGTTTCAACTTGTAAAATGGGTTTAGAAGGGACATTAACAAAGGAACTTGCTCTGAAATGTCTTTTGAAAGGTATTTCTTGGTGTTGAGGTATCCAAAAAAGCTGTAAAGTATAATTGTGGGTGAAAAGGATGGATGCTTCAAGTTGGAAAATGGGTTTAGAAGGGATATTAAGAAAAGAAGTTGCTCTGAAATGCCTTTTGAAAGGTATTGATTGATGTTGAGGTATCCAAAAAGCTGTAAAGTATAGTTGTGGGTGAAAAAGATGGGTACTTCAACTTGTAAAAATGGGTTAAGGAATGACATTAAGAAAGGAACTTGCTCTGAAATGCCTTTTGAAAGGTATTTCTTGGTGTTGAGGTATCTAAAAAGCTGTAAAGTAAAGTTGTGGGTGAAAAGGACAGGTACTTCAAGTTGGAAAATGGGTTTAGAAGGGAACATTAAGAAAAGAAGTTGCTCTGAAATGTCTTTTGAAAGGTATTGCTTGATGTTGAGGTATTCGAAAAGCCTTATAGTAAAGTTGTGGTGAAAGGATTGGTACTTCAACTTGTAAAAATGGGTTAAGGAATGACATTAAGAAAGGAATTTGTTCTGAAAAGATATAATATAGCCTTAAAAATATTAAAAAATGGGGGCTCAGGGGCCTTTGGGGCACCGGGGGCCCTTTGGGGGGCCCAGGGGACCCTTGAGACCGGGGACTTCCTTCGGGGTTGGGGTAGGGGGATCGGAGCCCTTTGGGGTTGGGGTAGGGACCTCTCGACACTGTTCAAATGGAACTTGTGTATTATAACGACCACACTCAAATCCTCTTCTAAAACATCTTCTAAAATCATCTTTTAAAATGTCTCTAACTGCTTCGCCGAAATAATTCCCTAAAATGTCTAAAACAGTTTCACCCAAATAATCCCTAAACGTAATCTCAGCGTGTTCCTTTTGTTTTTGGCATCCCTGCGCTGTCACATTTCAAATTACTAAGAAACCCTTTCCCGCGTTAATCTCTTCATCTCATAAATGTTCCTAGCTACACTATTAAGGTTTCGTTAGAATATCAATTTATCTCTCCGACTTAAAGATCAGTGAAGCCGTATTTAAAAACAGAATTTCTATCTCTTTAGACTCCCGCATAATTCCAAGATAACAAGTGATGTCATTTCTAATTCCTGACACTAAAGATCAATGAAGCCCTATTTAAAAATAGAATATTAATTTTTCTCTCTGACCTAAAGAACGTTTATCCCTCAGACCTAAGATCAAAGAAGCCATACTTGTTTCTTTATTCCCCTTTTCGTAAATCAATAATTCCCCTAACGATTATGTAAATCAAGTTCTCAGAAATTCTCTCCCCTTTCGTGAATCAATAATTCCCCACCGATTATGTAAATCAAGTTCTCGGAAATTCTCTCCCCTAGATCAATACATTCCACAATGATTATGTAAATCACCCCCAGTGTCATTACACCTGGACAAACAACAACAAATCAATTGACCTTGACCCCCATTAGACTCGATCGATAATCCTTGAATAAATTATGTCCCGTCAGCATTAAACTAAATTGTAGATGGCAGCAGGGGTGAGCAATGGGAGTCGGACCCCCCTTTCTACTTTAGACTTTGGTCTTTTGCTATGCTGATAGCATGGCAGCAATTTGATAACAGTTGCACTTTTAAAGCAGTTACTTTGTTGCAGGAAACATTTTCCCCTTCTTTCAAAACTTTTCAAGGACACATTACCAAGAAAAGAATATTATTGGTTAAACGCGTATGACAGTACATAAAAAGGAATTCAAATACCTCAAAGTTTACTTTTCTCACATCCATTTCTGCATGGTGAACTGCAAGGTCTTCAATTTTTCTATCAACACTATCTCTGTCATTATTCCATGTGCAATCAATTATGTCCTGACGAGAGGTGACAACCTTCGTGATTTGTTCTTCAGTAAATCCATGAACTCTTTCAAAACACTCTCTCTCCTGCGGAAATCTTGAAAAGAGTCTTAAAAGAAAAATAAATTATTCTAGCAAACGTCTTTTTAATGTAATCTTGTCCCCAGCCCCTTAGTTTCTTTTTACTCTTGCTGACTTGTTGAAAATCAAGCAGAATTTTTGCAAACACTTCAATAATAGGGTTAGCTTTCCAGCTCATCTTGCTCTTAACCGCAACGTAAAGATTGGAAGCAAGTAAACAAACTGTGGAGTTGGTTTTACATTCCGCTCAACTTTTCTTGACAGTTCACAATACCCTAAGAAGTCACTCCTGAGATACTGCATATATGTCATTTTGACAAGCTGGCTGCATTTAAAAGCATTTGATTTAGTTCATCATCCCTCTTTCGGCATTCCTTGGAAGTTTCAATTTAATGACCTTAGCCATTCCTGGAATATTGCAGATACGCCCATTTGACAACCTAGATACGAATAATGTCTTTTTAGTTCGACATCGCTCTCAAAATTCCCTAAGAGTTTCAAGTTAATACCTTTAGCCATTCCTAAGATATTGTAGACATGCCCTTTTGACAACCTGGATGTACACAGTATCTTTAATTTAATTCAACATGCCCTGGAAGCCTCAAATTAATGTCCTTGCTGTTTATCATATATTGCAGAAAAACTGTTTTGAAAGCATGGATACATATAGTGTCTTTCGTTTCAGTGCCACATTCTCCTCAACAGGCATTGAAACTTTGCAATTTCATACTCTTAGCCATTCCTTAGATATTGCAGATACATCCTTTTGACAACCAGGATACACATAGCGTCTTTTGATTTAGTTGAAAACCTTCTTCAATCTTCTCTGAAAGTTCCGAATTAATACCCTCACTCGTTTCTAAGATATTGCCCACACGGCCTGTTGACACCCTGAATAAAATTAACGTTTTGATTGGGTTCAAGATCCTCCTTAATATACCCTGAAAGACTTAGCTAAATTCTTAACCTTTATTCGTTTCTAAAATAATACAGATAAGCCCTTTTGACAACCTGAATGAACTTAGTTTCTTTTGATTTTGTCTTACATTGCCCTTAACACGCCTTAACAGTTCCACCTCAATACCCTTAACCTTTTGGAGACATAGGATCAAATACGTTCTCCGTTCCCAATAACCAAGTCTATATGCAAATAATGGACAGCTAGCAAAATTTGCAGTCCTTGTTCCAGAGCTGTGATACTATCCCAGAAGGCATCCCATTGGATGTTTTGGCAATTTGAACAAAAGATTATCTCAAAATTTTGATCTATTGCCTTTCGGGATTTAGGGAGGTAGGCAGAAGAAAGGGCGTTGGGGGGGGGGGCTTTGACCCTCCAATCTTTTCTGGCTGTTAAAAAGGGCACTAGAACTTTCAATTTACAATCGAACGAACCCCCTTCCAAATTTCTACGACAACTTCTTCCTTACGAAGAAGCCTGGTGAAAAAATACACTGAATCCGTCTCGCTCTTTACTTAATTGCACTACCTATATTGACGGCATTACAAGCATTGACGGTGGGACCCGTGAATGTACCGAGTTATTAACGATGACACTAAGGATTATGATTATTGTGATGATTATTTGAAATATATTTGCCTTGCAGTACTTCAAAACTATTTGTCAATTTTGTAGCTAAAAAAAAGTATGGTCGAGCAAGGACGCGTTCTGATTAGGGCTACTATTCGGATTAAGTCTTATCAGTCCTCAATTCCTCACCAGTATCACTATTCACCTATCGTTTACAACAACCTTTTTGAAAAAAAGAAAGTTCTGCAAACTTAATTCTACAGATTTAGCTTTTTTCAATGAAAAATAAACATCATCCCTCACTATTGGCATTTTTTTGTTTCGCGATTGTTACCTGACAGTGTATGCTAGCAATTTCCTGTTAGATCGTGAAAACATTGTTAGCAGAAAAATTGTCAGTTAAAAATTTTCAAAATGTCTTGCTAATAAACTGTAGAATTAGTCATAAACAATCGGTTTTAAAATTTAAGGATAAGCCCAATCTATGGATCGAAATATAAAACACTTCGAGCTTTACTTCATTGCCAATAAAACGGAAAAACTTCATACAATTATTTACATGCTGCAGTGCGCATGCTACTACTTGCTGTGGTCAGGTCACTAGAGAAACTTGAAAATAAACCTTTTGCTAGTTACTGAGCTTTACTGAGATTCGGGGCGTCACATACGATGGGGGAGCCCCCTCAATATTTTCAGCCAGTCAGTGAAATTTGAGCCGCTATTTTAATAGCTAAATTTTTTTCTATTAAGTAAATGGGCGGATAGAAATAAATGACGTAAAATCAATGAGAGAAGATCAGTTTTAGCCGGTAAAAAAAGAAGTAATTTTAATAGCGATATCATACAGTCAATTAAAATGACCAGCCAGTCATTAAATCCATTGGCCCCCCTCCCTCCCTCCTCCCCCCACGAAAAAAAGATTTGGCTAGTGCATCTGTCGGAGAGCATATTATTGTGCGAGCATATTTGTCTTTATTGTTTATATATATTTTTTTGAATATTTCTACCTATCTATTTAAATATTTTCCAAAAGTTGAAACCAATACCTCTCAGATATTACATGACTGACTAAGAAACTTATCCATGTTTAGAGGTCTAACTCGTGAATGTGAAACATCCGAACGAAGTTCACAGTTTCTGTAGGATCCATTGCCCCCACAGTCCCCTAGACCTAATAAAATTAAGTGAAAATATATAAGAAGCAGTTCCCTATTTTTGTTGATGGTTTAAAAATAGATAATAAGATTTCATCATGGGCCTATCTTCCTTATAAAAATCCAGCCATTGGTTTAGAGAAAGAAAAAGATCAAAAATGGTGTTTCTGAAGGTCAAACAAAAATACTGGAAAAACCCACAAAGCGAATATTTCGAGAGGAAAACGCCTCTCTTCTTCAGTGCGAAACGAAAAAATATATTCAAGGAAAGTGCCGAAGAAGAAAATGAACGAAACAAACGCGGAAAGTCAATGTAAAAAAAAACAATGAAAAACCCGAAAAACTAAAAGATGAATAAAATTCAATAAAAACCAAAAATTATAAGAATTAAAACCAAATACCTAACAACCATAAAAGTGAGTCATTCACCAATATCCGCGATTTGCAAAAAAATCCGAAAAATTATGAACTGCCATCGACGGATACTAGCGAATAACTGAGAAATAAAAGAAAACATTCATTCACTCAAAAAAAACAAAAACGAACAAGCAAATAAACGAGTTGCAGAACTACGTCATCTGATTTTAATAATCGCATTCCTTGCAGACACCCTTTGAGACCTAAGGGGTTATTGAAGTGTTTGATTATGTGATTGGTAAGGCAGTACAAGGTTTATATCAAGTACAACTAAAGTATTGGCGAAAAGGGGTGTCTATATTTCGGTCTTTTTTCGGTGTCTATATTCCGGTGTCTATACATTAAAATATAGATGTTTTTCGGTGTCTATATATATTTATATATGTTTGAAAGCTATATGTTTAAATATGTACGAAAACTATATGTTTTTCGGTGTCTATATATTCGGTGTTTATATTTCAGTCTTTTGAGAAAACCGAAATACGACTCATTTATTCTTAAATCACCTGAATCTTTGTTCAAAGCTAGACCTAAACGTTGGTATTTATAAATTTCAACGGCTTCTCTGTAGTGCTGGACAATACCTTTGTCTTGCGAAATTAGGCTAGCTTGGTTAAATAAAATAGTATGGTCTGGGTAATCAAAATGTGCTCTGCAAGGGCAGAGTCAAAATTATCTGTTTTTTGGTAGAGTGCTGAGTTAACCCATCCGTAAGTCGCTGATCAGTTCTTCCGATGTACCAAAGACCACACGAGCAAGGAATTCTGTAGACACCAGAATTTTCACCTATCGGGATAGCGTCTTTACATTGATAAATTTGGGAACTGATAGTTTTCCTGGGCCTACAGTAAGTGTAAAGGTTATTTTTTCTTAGATTTTATGAAATGTGGTCTGAAACCCCTTTAACGTACGGGAGACCAAGATAAACTAAATTTTCCCTTTGATTTGCGTTTACTGTGTCACTATCTGATAATCTTTTAACGCGTTTTGCAATTACAGAATTTATTAAACTAATTGGATAACCCTTCCCAAATAAAATATATCTAAGGTGGTCGAGCTCTGAATCCAGGAAACATGTTGAACAAACCTGCAATGCTCTGTCAACTAGAGAAGTGATCACTCCTCTTTTCATAGCAGGAGAATGGTTAGAGGAATGATTTCAGTAACGGTCACTATGTGTGGGTTTTCTATAGACCCCAAACTCAAAACATGTATCATTTCGGTGCACCAGGACATTTAAGAAAGGAAGACGCCTCTCTACTTCTGATTCCTGAGTAAATTTAAGTCTTGGATCCAAAGACTTAGTCACCATGCTCCCACAAATAAAAAATATCATCTCTAAAATGAACCCAAAATTCAGGTTTACAAAAACTTTGCAAAATAGCTCTTTCTTCAAGGTCTTCCATAAAGATATAAGCCTCATTGGTGAAAGAGGGGCGCCCATTGAAAGCCCATATTTCTGTCTATAAAAAATGCCTCTATAATGGAAGTAAAAAGAAGTTCTGTTACATAGGGCTGTAAGTGAAAGAAGTTTCTGATTCAAAAGAGTGGATTTATGTGATATAGATGGGTTAGAACTGAGTTTATGCTCCAAAATTAGTTCGGCCTTTTGAAGATCACAATTGGTATACATTGAATCCGCATCAAAACTGCCAGTTCTTCTATTTGGTTTACCGAAACTTGCTTTACCTTGGAAACGAAATCAGCGGAATTTTTAACATAGGATTTTTGAGCCAGAATTAGTGGGTGAAATACAACTGATAATAATTTCCCTACTTTTGCTGTAGGAGAATTAAAAGAAGAAACAATGGGTCGAAATGGATTACCGAGCTGATGAATTTTAGGAAGAGCATAAAAACGAGGGGGCGTGCACCCGCGTGGGTGAAACCTTTTGTGCCATTGATCTGTGATATCACCTTATCCTTTTAGATAAAAAAGCTCTTTTCGGACTTCCTGGACAAATTTTTCTGTGGGATCGGTAGCAAATTGTTCATATGTGTTAGAATCATTTAAAATTTCTCTGACTTTTTTGTCATAATCATCTGAATCCAATGCAACAACAGTATTGCCTTTATCGGCTTTAGTAATAATCCTGGAATGATCTTTATATGAAAGTGAACGTAAGACTAAATGTTCATTTTGACTAAAAATCTTCAAATTTGGATTATGAACAGAAGGTGAATCCAACAAGTTTCAACAAAATGAGCTCTAGCCTCAGCAATCTCCACACGAGAGTCATCAAACGCCCCTTACAACATTTTCAAATGCACTTAGTTCTGGAAATAAAAGGACTTGCCTCCAATATATTTACTCAGGCAAAGAGGGTAGCCCTAGTGCGGATGAAATTGACAAAAAGCTGTTAATACTGACAAACCAAGCGAAAGGCCACACCCCCTAAGAGACATTTCCCGATGGAGATTATCAGATGCCCATGTAATAACTAACCGCCTAAATTTACAAGCTTTCTCTTAGTAAGTCCCCAATACGACATGTCTCGCGACTCACCCCCCCCCCCCATCCCCATGTTCTGCAACATTAAAATAAAAGTAGAGACGATTATCTATTTGAATGTAATGTGCTAACATTCTTATTAAGTGCTAACATTCATATTTTCTTATGTGCTAACATTCATATTCTTCAAAATAAAGTGATAAAATCTCTCGAATTCCAAAAACTACCAGTTTCTATTAAAAACCTGGCTAACCCTTATAAATAGTGTTTGACTCAATTTAATCAACTTGATAGTTCGGTGCTTAGAATCCTTAGAGCTATTACAAAATATATGACCTCCAGCAAGCAGTCACGGTACAATACTCAACTTTAACAAAATTCAATACTGAACTACTGAATTAAGATCAAGTTGCCATCAAGCCATGGCTAATTGGAGAAAAAAACCAAGACACATAGTTTATATGAGAGGCAAAGCTGGTATGAGCATTTTCTAGGATTGTATAAAAATGATATCATTTTCACTTGTTGATAGATAGTCTACTATCCATCCATCCTAAGACAGAACTGAGGTAGATAGTCATGAGGAGAGGAGGAGACCAGGAGGAAAATAGGAGGAGAGCTAAAATGCCAGTACCAGAAACCCCATAAGCTCTAACAGAAGAAGAATTCCGGGAAAAGTCTTAGTCTATAAAGCCGCTTATTTTATTTTTTGGAAACAATAAAATCCGTATTATGAAGAGATTAGATTGTGGAATTGTCATTAAATCCAACTTCATGAACTTACTCTCCGTTGAGGCTTAATCTTTTGTTGCTGTATTAAGTTGTCTCAACAAAATAGTTGAAACTGAAATTCACCCAAGCGTAGTCAAACAAAAGAAAAAACTTCGTAATTTACCTGTCAAAGAATCGACCAAATGCTCCATCTCGCTTTCTAAGTTCAAGCCAAATGTATCTTAGAGAATCTTTTTGAAAGGGCGTCATAAACGTGGTATGTGTAGGTACAAACATTTCCATTGTGTTTAGCCGAGTTAGGAGCTCAGTAGCCATCCTTGGGTCGAAGTTGATGCCAAAAGGTAATGATGCAACTCTTGCTTCGTATTCCCTCGTGCGTGCGTACATTTTGAAGGTTTTTAGGATACTGAATTATCTTTATTCATCAAACTTATTGATAGAGATAAACAATTTTTTTAAATTGCCAATCCTTTCACCACTTATTGCAAAACTCTAGAAATACCCACAAAAAAAACCAATAAGGGAAACGGCTAATCTATAGGTTGATCTAAAAACAATATACCGAAACTTAGTTTATTCTTTTTAAATAACAAGGATAAAATACATTTATTTACGTGCTGCAGCAAGCATACTGTTGATTTCCCAAATCACATTGCGCGTATAGTCAATAATCTCCTTTAAGTGCTGGTTCTTGATCACAATTTGCTGAAAAAAAGGATTTGCTTAGAAGGATATAGATGCAATTTGATTAGAAGGATATATATATATATATATATATATATATATATATATATATATATATATATATATATATATATATATATATAATATATATATATATATATATATATATATATATATATATATATATATATATATATATATATATATATATATATAATATATATATATATATTATATATATATATATATATATATATATATATATAAGGATATATTTTATGGATATATATATATATATATATATATATATATATAAATATATATATATATATATATATATATATATATATATATATATATATATATATATAATATATATATATATATATATATATATATATATATATATATATATATATATATATATATATATATATATATATATATATATATATATATTTATATATATATATATATATATATATATATCCATAAAATATATCCTTATATATATATATATATACATATATATATATATATATATATATTATATATATATATATATATATATATATATATATATATATATATATATATATATATATAATATATATATATATATATATATATATATATATGTATGTATATATATATAAGGATATATTTTATGGATATATATATATATATATATATATATATAAATATATATATATATATATATATATATATATATATATATATATATATATATATATATATATATATATATATATATATATATATAAGGATATATTTTATGGATATATATATATATATATATATATATATATATATATATATATATATATATATTATATATATATATATATATATATATATATATATATATATATATATATATATATATATATATATATATATATATATATATATATATATATATATATATGTGTGTGTGTGTGTGTGTGTGTGTGTGTGTGTGTGCGTGTGTGCCTATTTCATTGTGAGACAGCGCTATTTACAGTGTTACAGGGGCTACTTGAAACGTTGAACTGATAGGACATTTTATCAATTTGCGACATATTTCATCACAGATAACATTTTTAGGTTTTTATTGTTTTTTTTTTAATAGTTGAAAAGCTTGTGCAAAAATTCAAAATTAAAATTCAGTTTTTTTTAAAGATTATTAGTTACAAAGAACGTTGTATTGGCGCACTATATCAAGTACTTACCATAGTAACCTGATTATAGCAGAAAGGAATAATAACCGGCAGGTGCTAAGCTTCTTTCCCTCGGAAAATTCGCGCCCCCGTGGAAAATTCCCCCAAATTCAGAACTGAGAAGCCACAAAGAAAGTATGACAGATAAAAATAATGAGGAAAAGGAGGAATTTCGGAATATTCCACAAATATTCCAAAATACATGCAGAATATGAGCTGTAGAATGCCTTATAGTGTTTAATTATACATTTTTATTTTATCTCTTTTTCTATGTTTTGGGGGTGGAATTATCATTGTAGGGTAAGACAAATTTTAACATTGGGGCTGTCGGGGTGATATAAACCCCGAAGGCAGACACACTAGATATTTCGAAGTTTTTGAACAAAACAGAAATCTCAAAATTTGATTCAATATCAAAGGGGTTGGAGGAGGGCCGGACAGCAGAAAAAGAACCAAGAGGGAGGCTGATTGCGCATTTGCCTTAAAAAAAAGCACAGGATTTTCAATTTTTAATCGAATGATCCCCCTCCCAAGCTTCTAAAATAGCCCTTTCCATTCGAAGTGTGTGGGAACAAAGTTTTTGGCACTTTTCTTGCCCCTTTTTGGGCTTTTTTTTTGAGGGGAAACTATAAATTTTTTTTCTACTGCGTTGGGGTTCCCTTAGCTTCACATAAGTTCTAGGTGAATCGGAAAAATTCCATGCATGTTTTTTTTTTTTTTTTTAGCTCCCTTTGTTAGAGGAGGGACCAATTTCAAAGGGATCAGTCATTTCAATAATATTTTATACATCAGTCCCCTTAGCCCAAAGAATTACAACTGTAAGTCTGTGTGCTTCACTTTCAGGCCCTCAGTCCCTCCCCCTCCCAACAGCAAAAAATTGTTTATCTTTTTAGCCAAGAGAATATAATTCATGAAAGTTTCGGGCCACTGGACAACCAAGATGAAACATACCCCCCTCCTTTTTTCTCCTATAGAATATATCTGTAAACAATTGACAATTCGCATAATTTACGACCCTTACCCCAGGGGCTTTGGGGGTTACATTATCCTTGCATGCAAATTTTTGATACTTTTAACTATTCTAAACAAAAAAGGTACTTCGAAATGTTGATCAGATGCCCTAAAGGGTCATAAGAGTACCAGATATAAAAAATGGCTCTAGAAAAGGGGCTGGTTGCTCTAGAATCCCTATTGACTTTCGAAAAAGGCGCTGGAACTATGATTTTCCGATCGAATACGCATCCTCCAAAGTTTCTACGACCACAAAGACGGTTGAGGAGAGTGAAGCTCTTATAAATTCTGCTCGATTTAAGGTTTAATGTCACTCTTTATTTTCACAATAAAGGCGTAGACCAGAAATATTCCCGGGAACAAAAAGGATTAAATATCAATTCTACATCCCTCCCCCCTTCCCTCGAACTAATTATATATTTATCTTAAGGCTCAATGAAAGTTAAGATTTTTCGGCATTAAAATGGACTATTTGGGGCATCTGCTGCCACCCCCCGCCCCTGGCATACAAAATGATCCACCGCCTCTCCTTCATAATAGCTGATACGCACTTACACATGATTACATATAATTTTATGAAATATGAAGTAAAGTAGTTTAGTTAACCGAAGCTTTAAAACAAATACCAGAAACATTTTCTGCGATAAAAAGGGAGGTATTACCCTGCAGCACCCTTATTCAGGCTTAGTCTAATTGAAGGGAGGGGAGATTAATTCCTACCCCCCCCCCATATCCCTTCCTATATTTATCTGAAGACTCATGGAGATTCACACAATTTTGGCATTGAAATGCGCTCTTTTAGGTATCAGTAGTAGCCTATGCTAAGTATGGATTTGCTTGGCTTATGTTCCTTCCCGTGCTATTTGCTTGGCTTATGTTCCTTCCTGTGCTATTTGGGGAGATTATGTTCCTTGTCACCTGTCCAGAGCATGTACTTATGGATTTTCTTGCCTTATGTTCCTTCCTGTGCTATTTGCTTGCCTTATGTTCCTTCCTGTGCTATTTGGGGAGATTACGTTCCTTGGTACCTTTCCAGAGCATGTACTTATGGATTTGGGTGGATTATGTTCCTTCCTATGCTATTCTAAGGGTTTATGTTCATTCCTAAGCTATTCTAAGGGTTTATGTTCCTTCCTATGCTATTCTAAGGGTTTGTGTTCCTTCCTATGCTATTCTAAGGGTTTATGTTCATTCCTATGCTATTCTAAGGGTTTATGTTCCTTCTTATGCTATTCTAAGGGTTTATGTTCCTTCCTATGCTATTCTAGGAGTTATGTTCCTTCCTATGCTATTCTGGGAGTTTACGTTCCCTCCCATGCTATTCTATAGCGCTATGTTCCTTCCTATGTTATTCTATGGGACCTCTACACGTGGTTAAACACGTTTTGAAACTACATGCTATTTGTTTGCCTTATGTTCCCTTAAAGGTTTGACGACTACATTCACGAATACATTCACGCCTACAAGAATATGCAGTTTCACGTGAACATTGCAAAAAAGCGAGCAGTATGAGCGGGGATTCCCCTTGCAAAAAGCGAGATATTTTTTTTGGACAATTGCCTTAACTCGAGAGTAGTTTGGTTAAGAATGTAACATGTCTAGAATTGATGCCAATATGCTGTTGAATCATTTACCGAAAAAATAACTCTATTTACAAAAAAAGGGTTTAGCATTTGCGAATTGAACTCTATGAACGATATTAATTAATGTTTGAATAATAGGAGCAAAAATGATTCTAATTAGCGATTGGATCATATGAAGGTAGAGAAAAAAAGGGACAAGGGATTCGCGAATTGGACTATACAAACAATATTAATTGAATAATAGAGAAAAAAACAGAGCTAGATAGTATTTGCGAATTGGATTGTATGAAGGTGGAGAAAAAAAAGGGTTAAACTGATTAGCAGTTAAGGTAAACCCGAAGGGCTTGTTAACTCAGACAATTTGTTATAAATTTGAGACAACATAAATCTATGAAAATGGTTAATGATGATAGAATGACATTGTGAGTTGACCTAGCTCTACCTCTCCGATGTGTTCTGTATAATACACAAGTGGTTTTTGAACAGTGTTGTCAGTTTAAAATAGAGTCTAACGTTATAGTATACTAAAAGTTGATACTAAGAGAGATGTAGATGGCAAGAAAAGAATTTTAATAATGAAATTCAGAACAAACCTTAGAAATCCTTGCAAATCAAGTAGTAAGGTGTATGTGAGTACGAACCATCAAGGATCATAAGCACCAACGACCCTAACCAGCAGAGACATCAACCCCCAAAGGTCCCCTATCCCCAAACTCGAAGGGCGCCCCCTCCCTCCAACTTTCCCCCCTCCCCATTTTTTTGGATTTTTTTTAACATGATATATTTTTTCAACTTTTTTTACATGTCTTCGAATGAGATGAAACATACTTAAATTCAGTAGTGTTTTGTCGTGGTTTACCTTGTCACAGTTACATTCTCTTAATTTTTCAAAGTTCATTTTGAATTTCTTTCGTTGAAATGCAAGAGTTGGAATATTTCAGTAGTGTCTTGTTGTGCTTTACCTTGTCACAGTTACATTCTCTTGATTTTTCAAAGTTCATTTTGGATTTCTTTCGTTGAAATGCAAGAGTTGGAATATTTCAGTAGTGTTTGCTTTACCTTGTCACGGTTACATTCTCTTGGTTTTTCAAAGTTCAGTTTGAATTTCTTTTGTTAAATGCAAGAGTTGGAATATTTCAGTAGTGTTTTGTCGTGGTTTACGATGTCACAGTTACATTCTCTTGATTTTTCAAAGTTCATTTTGAATTTCTTTCGTGAAATGCAAGAGTTGGAATATTTCAGTAGTGTTTTGTCGTGGTTTACCTTGTCACAGTTACATTCTCTTGATTTTTCAAAGTTCATTTTGGATTTCTTTCCTTGAAATGCAAGAGTTGGAATATTTCAGTAGTGTTTTGTCGTGGTTTACCTTGTCACAGTTACATTCTCTTGATTTTTCAAAGTTCATTTTGGATTTTTACATTCTCTTGATTTTTCAAAGTTCATTTTGAATTTCTTTCATTGAAATGCAAGAATTGGATTATTTCAGTAGTGTATTGTCGTGGTTTACCTTGTTATAGTTATATTCTCTTAATTTTTCAAAGTTCATTTTGAATTTCTTTCGTTGAAATGCAAGAGTTGGAATATTTCAGTAGTGTCTTGTTGTGCTTTACCTTGTCACAGTTACATTCTCTTGATTTTTCAAAGTTAATTTTGGATTTCTTTCGTTGAAATGCAAGAGTTGGAATATTTCAGTGGTGTTTTGTTGTGCTTTACCTTGTCACAGTTACATTCTCTTGATTTTTCAAAGTTCATTTTGAATTTATTTCGTGAAATGCAAGAGTTGGAATATTTCAGTAGTGTTTTATCGCGGTTTACCTTGTCACAGTTACATTCTCTTGATTTTTCAAAGTTCATTTTGGATTTCTTTCCTTGAAATGCAAGAGTTGGAATATTTCAGTAGCGTTTTGTCGTGGTTTAACTTGTCACAGTTACATTCTCTTGATTTTTCAAAGTTCATTTTGGATTTCTTTCCTTGAAATGCAAGAGTTGGAATATTTCAGTAGTGTTTTGTCGTGGTTTACCTTGTCACAGTTACATTCTCTTGATTTTTCAAAGTTCATTTTGGATTTCTTTCCTTGAAATGCAAGAGTTGGAATATTTCAGCAGTGTTTTATCGTGGTTTACCTTGTTACAGTTACATTCTCTTGATTTTTCAAAGTTCATTTTGTATTTCTTTCCTTGAAATGCAAGAGTTGGAATATTTCAGTAGTGTTTTGTCGTGGTTTACCTTGTCACAGTTACATTCTCTTGATTTTTCAAAGTTCATTTTTGGATTTCTTTCGTTGAAATGCAAGAGTTGGAATATTTCAGTAGTGTTTTGTTGTGGTTTACCTTGTCACAGTTATATTCTCTTGATTTTTCAACTTCATTTTTGATTTTTACATTCTCTTGATTTTTCAAAGCTCATTTTGAATTTCTTTCGTGAAATGCAAGAGTTGGATTATTTCAGTAGTGTTTTGTCGCGGTTTACCATGTCACAGTTACATTCTCTTGATTTTTCAAAGTTCATTTTGAATTTCTTTCGTGAAATGCAAGAGTTGGAATATTTCAATAGTGTTTTATCGTGGTTTACCTTGTCACAGTTACATTCTCTTGATTTTTCAAAGTTCATTTTGGATTTCTTTCCTTGAAATGCAAGAGTTCGAATATTTCGGTAGTGTTTTGTCGTGGTTTACCTTGTCACAGTTACATTCTCTTGATTTTTCAAAGTTCATTTTGGATTTCTTTCCTTGAAATGCAAGAGTTGGAATATTTCGGTAGTGTTTTGTCGTGGTTTACCTTGTCACAGTTACATTCTCTTGATTTTTCAAAGTTCATTTTTGGATTTCTTTCGTTGAAATGTAAGAGTTGGAATATTTCAGTAGTGTTTTGTCATGGTTTACCTTGTCACAGTTACATTCTCTTTATTTTTCAAAGTTCATTTTGAATTTCTTTCATTGAAATGCAATAGTTGGAATATTTCAGTAGTGTTTTGTCGTGGTTTACCATGTCACAGTTATATTCTCTTGATTTTTCAAAGTTCATTTTGGATTTCTTTCGTCGAAATGCAAGAGTTGGAATATTTCAGTAGTGTTTTGTCATGGTTTACCATGTCACAGTTACACTCTCTTGATTTTTCAAAGTTCATTTTGAATTTCTTTCGTTGAAATGCAAGAGTTGGAATATTTCAGTAGCGTTTTGTTGTGGTTTACCTTGTCACAGTTACATTCTCTTAATTTTTCAAAGTTCATTTTGAATTTCTTTCTTGAAATGCAAGAGTTGGATTATTTCAGTAGTGTTTTGTCGTGGTTTACCTTGCCACAGTTACATTCTCATGATTTTTCAAAGTTCATTTTAAATTTCTTTCATTGAAATGCAAGAGTTGGATTATTTCAGTAGTGTTTTGTTGTGGTTTACCTTGTCACACTTACATTCTCTTGATTTTTCAAAGTTCATTTTGGATTTCTTTCGTTGAAATGCAAGAGTTGGAATATTTCAGTAGTGTTTTGTCATGGTTTACCTTGTCACAGTTACATTCTCTTGATTTTTCAAAGTTCATTTTGAATTTCTTTCGTTGAAATGCAAGAGTTGGAATATTTCAGTAGCGTTTTGTTGTGGTTTACCTTGTCACAGTTACATTCTCTTAATTTTTCAAAGTTCATTTTGAATTTCTTTCATTGAAATGCAAGAGTTGGATTATTTCAGTAGTGTTTTGTTGTGGTTTACCTTGTCACACTTACATTCTCTTGATTTTTCAAAGTTCATTTTGGATTTCTTTCGTTGAAATGCAAGAGTTGGAATATTTCAGTAGTGTTTTGTCATGGTTTACCATGTCACAGTTACATTCTCTTGATTTTTCAAAGTTCATTTTGAATTTCTTTCGTTGAAATGCAAGAGTTGGAATATTTCAGTAGCGTTTTGTTGTGGTTTACCTTGTCACAGTTACATTCTCTTAATTTTTCAAAGTTCATTTTGAATTTCTTTCATTGAAATGCAAGAGTTGGAATATTTCAGTAGTGTCTTGTCGTGGTTTACCTTGTCACAGTTACATTCTCTTGATTTTCCAAAGTTCATTTTGGATTTCTTTCGTTGAAATATATATATATAATAATAATATATATTGAAAACCCGTCGTATACAATAAATGTACAATGACAGAGTATACAAAAATACGAAAAGAGGGAACAAAACGATAATAATAACAACAAAAGCAACAACTTCTTAAATAGTATACAAAATAGTACGAAAAGTGGAAACTGAAAGATAGCATACTCAAAGATTACAACAGAAACAACAACTTCTTCGAAAATAGCAATAAAGACAACAACTTTTGAAAGGAGAAAAAAAAAATAAATAAATAAAAAGGGAAACAAAAGGGAAAATTAAACAAGCAAACTTGCCCACTCGTGCTTTAGAATTGCTGGTTTTGTTTTTTGCCGGCTAATAAGTGTCTGAACAGCTAGATTTGGGTCCACTAGGTTATAGCGCCGAATCAGAAAACTATTTTTTGTCCAAGGTTGCAATTTTAGTAGGTACTTTGCAAAACGGAAAAATATAGAGCGGATTTTAGACTTTTCACGGTTTGCCAATAAATTCCAGAAAGGGGTCACATATAATATATGTGGCAGAGCGGTAGCGTTGTAAATACTTGCCAGTAGTGGACGGTTAAATCTCAGAGTGGATTTAACAATCAAAGCATAGGAGCTGGATATTCGCCGTTCAAGATGTGAGATCAGGAGAGAACGGGTATGCTGTAATGAGGAACCTATTGGAAGCCCCAGATATACTATTTTATCAACTGGTTTTACTGAGCAATCACCTAGTGTGATATTAGTAGGAGGGTCATTCTTCCAATTATAAAGCAAAACTTCCGACTTTTGGGAGTTAAATCTCAGACCGACTTTCTCGTAGTTGGACTGCAGACATGAGAATATTTCTGAAAGGCGGTTAAGCGTCCGACTGAGATTCAGCGTGTCATCGGCATAGCACACTAGGGAGATGTCAATGGAACTGAGAATGCATGATGAAGGACAGCTGTCTTGAGGTTCAATAATGTAGTTATTGAAGAAATTGGGGGATAAAACTGCTCCCTGACGGGCACCTTTATGGACTGGTATCAAAGCTGACCGTGGGGCTGGCGGAAGGCCTTTATCGGGAGGGAGCTTGAGTCGCACGCGAAGGTGAGAATAAATATCACGGAAAGCCCGGATGATATTTGAGTTCACTCCTCTTTTAGCTGAGTTTAGCAGCATACGTGCATGAATCAATGAATCAAACGCTCTCTGCAGGTCTAAGCCCCCGATCGCTAGACTTTCTCCTGATTTGTGTGCATCCAGGAGTGCATATGCAACGACATGGAGCGCTTCCGCACAACCAATGCCGCGTTGGAAACCGAATTGTCTTGGTGGACTACAACACAGTTTTTCAAACTCATCTACGAATAAAAGTTCAAATAACTTGCAGAAAGTGGTAGCAACCGTGATTGGACGGAAAGAGGAGCATTGCATGGTAACTTTTCCTTTTTTAGGAACTAGCGTAATATCTCCAATTGAGAAAGTGGTTGGCACAATACCCTGAATGAGGATAATCTGCATTAGGAGGGTTACATGACTAATGAGAGCGGGCCCACCACTTTTTAGATGGAGTGCACTGATCCCGTCAATCCCAAAAGATTTTTTAGGTTTTAGGTGAGAGATGGCCCTACATACAGCTCCCTCCGTTACAAGATAATCACTCCGAGGACAACTATCTAAGAAGTCGTCCAACTCAGCTTCGTATCTTTCGTTGAGGGCTGGGTCAGGAGGCGAAAATTCTGACCCATAATATGCGTACCATTCAGAATCAGGGATAGCAGATGCGGATAAAGACTCATCGCTTTTACAGGAAAGAAAACGCCAAAGGAGAGAAGGATTAATTTTGGCCCGTGTAGATTCGATATCAATCATCTTTTTTCTGTGAGCTTTTAGCTCCTTTGCGAATTTTCTTTTTGTGAGCAGGCGGATTGAATTGACTACCCCCGAACGGGGTCGTCCACAAGAAACCCAAAGTTGAAGCCAAAATTTAGACTTAGAATGGGTATCCACTAACTCTGGATCTTCAGACCAGCCTAGAAGGGTATGATGACGGGGTCTACTTAGAGGGACGGCAGCTTTTTCAGCACAGCGAAGGGCATGGCCAATTTCTGCGCAATAAAAGTCAACTGATAGTTGTGTTTCCTCCCTTGAAAGAGCAGTTAATCCAGAGAGAAGATGGAAAGGGACACGGATCTTACTAAGGACTCTGGCGGCTTCTTCTTGAAATAAAACAGGGTTAATTTTGCGCCAATCACGGCGAGACCTAGGAGGTGTTTTTGAAGTTGTTTGCGTTTGTGTATCTGAGCTGTGGCAAGGAATATCGGCTGAGAACTGTATTGGTAAGTGATCAGACAGCTGAAAATCAAGCACAACCTTGACAGGCGAAATCCTGAGATTTACGGACGCAACGACGTGATCGAGATCTGATGTGGACATTGAGGTGTGTACATGTGTAAAATTTAAATCTTTGCACTTGAGATCAAACTGGTCTCCAAAAATACTAAGCAACAACGTAGAACGTAAAGACCTAGATAAGAGCGGTTCATTCAAGTCGCAATTGAAGTCACCAACTAGTATGCATTCAAGGCTTAAGGATCTAATACGGTTAATACACTGGCCGAGTTTATCACTAGAATAAGTAAAAGCACGCTCCGAACGCTCATCATGGTAATTTGTAGGCAAATATACATTAATAAAAACACAGCCCTCAACACGAATCGCCAGAAAATTATCATTGACTTCAAATACACTAGATCTTAGAGTCGAACAAACAAAAGTGGCAATACCACCGGAGGGTCGCCCTTTTCCACTTAGCTGCTTCGCTGAAACTGAATAGACCGATACTGAACTATTAAAACTAAGAATACTTTTACTGCGGCTTGTGACGAAATGTTCTTGTAAACAGACAACTTCATTTTGCTCAAAGACAACATCTAAGATCGGAATTTTATTCGTGAACGAGCCATTAATGTTCCACGATAAACATTTAACTGCATAAGCTTCAGATGTCATTTCTTTTGTGGATTACTATTTGAGGGACATTTTACACTGTAACACGTGTGACTGCCGATTTTGCATTCAACGCAGAATGTCGGCTGTCTGCATGGTTCATCTCGCGTAGAACGATGTTCACTTGAGGCACATCTAGAGCATACAGGCTCAGCCGTACACTGGGAAGCGAGATGACCGATTTTGTGACAGTTATAGCATCGTCTTGGCAAGAACTTAAACGGATCAGCAGGTAGACGCTCGTAGCCGATAATCACCGAAACACTCAGAAATTGTTGGAGCTCACTAAGAGTGTTAAAATACACTTTGAAAGAACGGGATTTTCCGCACTGTTCAGTCTTCGTACTATTCGGGATTAGATTTTTTAGTCCTTCACAGTTTATATCCTCAGGGACATTTCGAAGCACAGCTATGTGCAGGGGTTCTCGAACAGTAATTTTGAGATCGGGCTTGGAAGATTTCGCTTTCTCAACGATTTTCGCTGCTGCAGCTTTCGACCTGACCACTAGCTTCCATTCGTTTGCAGATTTGCGAAGTTCACTAATGTCATTTGTATTTTCACAGAAACTGTCTATGAAAGCTTTCCGGTCATTTGGGCCATTGAGCTCCTTGGGGGGATTTTTCAAGACGACAGAATAGGTAGAGTTTCTGGGCTTGGACGTTTCAGGTGCACTACGACTGCTTGTGAAAATACTGGTGGCTGGAGCGGACTGGGTGGCCAAAAAATTATCAAGCTTCCGAGAGAGTTCATTTACTTTGGCAGTAACTGTTGCATTCACCGCATCTCCGATGACCGGAACCGAGCAGGGGTTAAAGATGACAAATTTTGGCATGCTCACATTATTTTTCGCAGCTGAAACTAGAATTTTGCATATTTCAATGATATTGTCTTCATCTTTAGAGTAGGTCACAAGACGATTCGTAATATTCAACTCAGTATGAAGGATTCGCTTTGCCTTTATAAAATCTTCATGTGTATAGAAAGCAACACACGCTTTTACGATACACTCCACTTTTATTCCATCTGTTAGTGCTCTCGTTACACAATTCAGTAACGGATTCAAAATAATTTTTTCACTTTCAGCCATCGTAGTTCTAAGCGTAATTAAATCTTAAAGTAAAGTCACAAAACAATGACTTGCCCGCAAGGGGGCTTTTTTAAGTCCCCCCACTTTCCAACAAACGCCTTCTAATGAAATAATTCAATCCAAATGAATAGCAGAAATTCACTTACGAGAGAAGTAAGGGAAGCGTTGGAGGCTGCCTACCTTGTCCCCGCAATTTAAGGGGCAAGCCCAGCGGGTACCACGGCTCTTGCAGACAACTCTCTCAACCCTCTTCTGCCTACTTCTCTCCTGTCACTTTTATCGCAGCGTAAATGCCTATACTGTTCCGAAAACTATTTTTGATTTTTGGCTTATTTCGTATCGTATGTCCAATTTATATTCGTATTGCTTAGTTTGATGGCTTTTCTCCAATTGTGAAAAGTCTATAATCCCTGAAGGTCACTGAATTAATTGATGAACATAGAGCAGGAATATAGGTCACTGTAACTAAGCCAATTGTTATTACGAAATGATAAATTACTTCACTTGAAAAATAGACTGGTTTAATAATATCCGAGATTAGATGTGTTCACTCTGAACTCTGAAAGAAGACTCCTGTTGAAATGCAAGAGTTGGAATATTTCAGTAGTGTTTTGTCATGGTTTACCTTGTCACAGTTACATTCTCTTGATTTTACAAAGTTCATTTTGGATTTCTTTCGTTGAAATGCAAAAGTTGGAATATTTCAGTAGTGTTTTGTCGTGGTTTGCCATGTCACAGTTACATTCTCTTGATTTTTCAAAGTTCATTTCGAATTTCTTTCGTGAAATGCAAGAGTTGGAATATTTCAGTAGTGTTTTGTCGTGGTTTACCTTGTCAAAATGACATTCTCTTGATTTTTCAAAGTTCATCTTGAAGTTATTTCGTTGAAATGCAAGAGTTGGAATATTTCAGTAGTGTTTTGTCATGGTTTACCGTGTCACAGTTACACTCTCTTGATTTTTCAAAGTTCATTGTGGATTTCTTTCGTTGAAATGTGTTGTTGTGCTTTACCTTGTCACAGTTACATTCTCTTGATTTTTCAAAGTTCATTTTGGATTTCTTTCGTTGAAATGCAAGAGTTGGAATATTTCAGTAGTGTTTTGTCGTGGTTTGCCATGTCACAGTTACATTCTCTTGATTTTTCAAAGTTCATTTTGAATTTCTTTCATGAAATGCAAGAGTTGGAATATTTCAGTAGTGTTTTGTCGTGGTTTTCCTTGTCACAGTTACATTCTCTTGATTTTTCAAAGTTTATTTTGGATTTCTTTCATTGAAATGCATGAGTTGGAATATTTCAGGAGTGTTTTGTCATGGTTTACCTTGTCACAGTTACATTCTCTTGATTTTTCAAAGTTCATTTTGGGTTTCTTTCATTGAAATGCAAGAGTTGGAATATTTCAATAGTGTTTTGTCGTGGTTTACCTTGTCACAGTTACATACTCTTGACTTTTCAAAGTTCACTTTGGGTTTCTTTAATTGAAATGCAAGAGTTGGAATATTTCAATAGTGTTTTGTTATGGTTTATCTTGTCACAGTTACATTCTCTTGATTTTTCAAAGTTCATTTTGGATTACTTTCGTTGAAATGCAAAAGTTGGAATTTGTCAGTAGTGTTTTGTCGTGGTTTACCTTGTCACAGTTACATTCTCTTGATTTTACAAAGTTCATTTTGGATTTCTTTCGTTGAAATGCAAAAGTTGGAATATTTCAGTAGTGTTTTGTCGTGGTTTACCTTGTCACAGTTACATTCTCTTGATTTTTCAAAGTTCATTTTGAATTTCTTTCGTGAAATGCAAGAGTTGGAATATTTCAGTAGTGTTTTGTCGTGGTTTACCTTGTCACAGTGACATTCTCTTGATTTTTCAAAGTTCATCTTGATTTTCTTTCGTTGAAATGCAAGAGTTGGAATATGTCAGTAGTGTTTTGTCGTGGTTTACCGTGTCACAGTTACACTCTCTTGATTTTTCAAAGTTCATTGTGGATTTCTTTCGGTGAAATGTGTTTTGTTGTGCTTTACCTTGTCACAGTTACATTCTCTTGATTTTTCAAAGTTCATTTTGGATTTCTTTCGTTGAAATGCAAGAGTTGGAATATTTCAGTAGTGTTTTGTTGTGCTTTACCTTGTCACGGTGACATTCTCTTGATTTTTCAAAGTTCATCTTGATTTTCTTTCATTGAAATGCAAGAGTTGGAATATTTCAGTAGTGTTTTGTCGTGGTTTACCTTGTCACAGTGACATTCTCTTGATTTTTCAAAGTTCATCTTGATTTTCTTTCGTTGAAATGCAAGAGTTGGAATATTTCAGTAGTGTTTTGTCGTGGTTTACCGTGTCACAGTTACACTCTCTTGATTTTTCAAAGTTCATTTTGGATTTCTTTCGTTGAAATGTGTTGTTGTGCTTTACCTTGTCACAGTTACATTCTCTTGATTTTTCAAAGTTCATTTTGGATTTCTTTCGTTGAAATGCAAGAGTTGGAATATTTCAGTAGTGTTTTGTTGTGCTTTACCTTGTCACGGTGACATTCTCTTGATTTTTCAAAGTTCAGTTTGAATTTCTTTCGTTAAATGCAAGAGTTGGAATATTTCAGTAGTGTTTTGTCGTGGTTTACCATGTCACAGTTACATTCTCGATTTTTCAAAGTTCATTTTGGATTTCTTTCGTTGAAATGCAAGAGTTGGAATATTTCAGTAGTGTTTTGTTGTGCTTTACCTTGTCACGGTGACATTCTCTTGATTTTTCAAAGTTCATCTTGATTTTCTTTCATTGAAATGCAAGAGTTGGAATATTTCAGTAGTGTTTTGTCGTGGTTTACCTTGTCACAGTGACATTCTCTTGATTTTTCAAAGTTCATCTTGATTTTCTTTCGTTGAAATGCAAGAGTTGGAATATTTCAGTAGTGTTTTGTCGTGGTTTACCGTGTCACAGTTACACTCTCTTGATTTTTCAAAGTTCATTTTGGATTTCTTTCGTTGAAATGTGTTGTTGTGCTTTACCTTGTCACAGTTACATTCTCTTGATTTTTCAAAGTTCATTTTGGATTTCTTTCGTTGAAATGCAAGAGTTGGAATATTTCAGTAGTGTTTTGTTGTGCTTTACCTTGTCACGGTTACATTCTCTTGATTTTTCAAAGTTCAGTTTGAATTTCTTTCGTTAAATGCAAGAGTTGGAATATTTCAGTAGTGTTTTGTCGTGGTTTACCATGTCACAGTTACATTCTCGATTTTTCAAAGTTCATTTTGGATTTCTTTCCTTGAAATGCAAGAGTTGGAATATTTCAGTAGTGTTTTGTCGTGGTTTACCTTGTCACAGTTACATTCTCTTGATTTTTCAAATTTCATTTTGGATTTTTACATTCTCTTGATTTTTCAAAGTTCATTTTGAATTTCTTTCATGAAATGCAAGAGTTGGAATATTTCAGTAGTGTTTTGTCGTGGTTTTCCTTGTCACAGTTACATTCTCTTGATTTTTCAAAGTTTATTTTGGATTTCTTTCATTGAAATGCATGAGTTGGAATATTTCAGGAGTGTTTTGTCATGGTTTACCTTGTAACAGTTACATTCTCTTGATTTTTCAAAGTTCATTTTGGGTTTCTTTCATTGAAATGCAAGAGTTGGAATATTTCAATAGTGTTTTGTCGTGGTTTACCTTGTCACAGTTACATACTCTTGACTTTTCAAAGTTCACTTTGGGTTTCTTTAATTGAAATGCAAGAGTTGGAATATTTCAATAGTGTTTTGTTATGGTTTATCTTGTCACAGTTACATTCTCTTGATTTTTCAAAGTTCATTTTGGATTACTTTCGTTGAAATGCAAAAGTTGGAATTTGTCAGTAGTGTTTTGTCGTGGTTTACCTTGTCACAGTTACATTCTCTTGATTTTACAAAGTTCATTTTGGATTTCTTTCGTTGAAATGCAAAAGTTGGAATATTTCAGTAGTGTTTTGTCGTGGTTTACCTTGTCACAGTTACATTCTCTTGATTTTTCAAAGTTCATTTTGAATTTCTTTCGTTAAATGCAAGAGTTGGAATATTTCAGTAGTGTTTTGTCGTGGTTTACCATGTCACAGTTACATTCTCGATTTTTCAAAGTTCATTTTGGATTTCTTTCCTTGAAATGCAAGAGTTGGAATATTTCAGTAGTGTTTTGTCGTGGTTTACCTTGTCACAGTTACATTCTCTTGATTTTTCAAATTCATTTGGATTTTTACATTCTCTTGATTTTTCAAAGTTCATTTTGAATTTCTTTCATGAAATGCAAGAGTTGGAATATTTCAGTAGTGTTTTGTCGTGGTTTTCCTTGTCACAGTTACATTCTCTTGATTTTTCAAAGTTCATTTTGGGTTTCTTTCATTGAAATGCAAGAGTTGGAATATTTCAATAGTGTTTTGTCGTGGTTTACCTTGTCACAGTTACATACTCTTGACTTTTCAAAGTTCACTTTGGGTTTCTTTAATTGAAATGCAAGAGTTGGAATATTTCAATAGTGTTTTGTTATGGTTTATCTTGTCACAGTTACATTCTCTTGATTTTTCAAAGTTCATTTTGGATTACTTTCGTTGAAATGCAAAAGTTGGAATTTGTCAGTAGTGTTTTGTCGTGGTTTACCTTGTCACAGTTACATTCTCTTGATTTTACAAAGTTCATTTTGGATTTCTTTCGTTGAAATGCAAAAGTTGGAATATTTCAGTAGTGTTTTGTCGTGGTTTACCTTGTCACAGTTACATTCTCTTGACTTTTCAAAGTTCACTTTGGGTTTCTTTAATTGAAATGCAAGAGTTGGAATATTTCAATAGTGTTTTGTTATGGTTTATCTTGTCACAGTTACATTCTCTTGATTTTTCAAAGTTCATTTTGGATTACTTTCGTTGAAATGCAAAAGTTGGAATTTGTCAGTAGTGTTTTGTCGTGGTTTACCTTGTCACAGTTACATTCTCTTGATTTTACAAAGTTCATTTTGGATTTCTTTCGTTGAAATGCAAAAGTTGGAATATTTCAGTAGTGTTTTGTCGTGGTTTACCTTGTCACAGTTACATTCTCTTGATTTTTCAAAGTTCATTTTGAATTTCTTTCGTGAAATGCAAGAGTTGGAATATTTCAGTAGTGTTTTGTCGTGGTTTACCTTGTCACAGTGACATTCTCTTGATTTTTCAAAGTTCATCTTGATTTTCTTTCGTTGAAATGCAAGAGTTGGAATATGTCAGTAGTGTTTTGTCGTGGTTTACCGTGTCACAGTTACACTCTCTTGATTTTTCAAAGTTCATTGTGGATTTCTTTCGTTGAAATGTGTTTTGTTGTGCTTTACCTTGTCACAGTTACATTCTCTTGATTTTTCAAAGTTCATTTTGGATTTCTTTCGTTGAAATGCAAGAGTTGGAATATTTCAGTAGTGTTTTGTTGTGCTTTACCTTGTCACGGTGACATTCTCTTGATTTTTCAAAGTTCATCTTGATTTTCTTTCATTGAAATGCAAGAGTTGGAATATTTCAGTAGTGTTTTGTCGTGGTTTACCTTGTCACAGTGACATTCTCTTGATTTTTCAAAGTTCATCTTGGAATTTCTTTCGTTGAAATGCAAGAGTTGGAATATTTCAGTAGTGTTTTGTCGTGGTTTACCGTGTCACAGTTACACTCTCTTGATTTTTCAAAGTTCATTGTGGATTTCTTTCGTTGAAATGTGTGTTGTTGTGCTTTACCTTGTCACAGTTACATTCTCTTGATTTTTCAAAGTTCATTTTGGATTTCTTTCGTTGAAATGCAAGAGTTGGAATATTTCAGTAGTGTTTTGTTGTGCTTTACCTTGTCACGGTTACATTCTCTTGATTTTTCAAAGTTCAGTTTGAATTTCTTTCGTGAAATGCAAGAGTTGGAATATTTCAGTAGTGTTTTGTCGTGGTTTACCTTGTCACAGTTACATTCTCTTGATTTTTCATAATTCATTTTGGATTTCTTTCCTTGAAATGCAAGAGTTGGAATATTTCAGTAGTGTTTTGTCGTGGTTTACCTTGTCACAGTTACATTCTCTTGATTTTTCAAATTTCATTTTGGATTTTTACATTCTCTTGATTTTTCAAAGTTCATTTTGAATTTCTTTCATTGAAATGCAAGAATTGGATTATTTCAGTAGTGTATTGTCGTGGTTTACCTTGTTACAGTTACATTCTCTTAATTTTTCAAAGTTCATTTTGAATTTCTTTCGTTGAAATGCAAGAGTTGGAATATTTCAGTAGTGTCTTGTTGTGCTTTACCTTGTCACAGTTACATTCTCTTGATTTTTCAAAGTTAATTTTAGATTCCTTTCGTTGAAATGCAAGAGTTGGAATATTTCAGTAGTGTTTTGTTGTGCTTTACCTTGTCACAGTTACATTCTCTTGATTTTTCAAAGTTCATTTTGGATTTCTTTCCTTGAAATGCAAGAGTTGGAATATTTCAGCAGTGTTTTGTCGTGGTTTAACTTGTCACAGTTACATTCTCTTGATTTTTCAAAGTTCATTTTGGATTTCTTTCCTTGAAATGCAAGAGTTGGAATATTTCAGTAGTGTTTTGTCGTGGATTACCTTGTCACAGTTACATTCTCTTGATTTTTCAAAGTTCATTTTGGATTTCTTTCCTTGAAATGCAAGAGTTGGAATATTTCAGTAGTGTTTTGTCGTGGTTTAACTTGTCACAGTTACATTCTCTTGATTTTTCAAAGTTCATTTTGGATTTCTTTCCTTGAAATGCAAGAGTTGGAATATTTCAGTAGTGTTTTGTCGTGGTTTACCTTGTCACAGTTACATTCTCTTGATTTTTCAAAGTTCATTTTGGATTTCTTTCCTTGAAATGCAAAAGTTGGAATATTTCAGTAGTGTTTTGTCGTGGTTTACCTTGTCACAGTTACATTCTCTTGATTTTTCAAAGTTCATTTTGAATTTCTTTCATGAAATGCAAGAGTTGGATTATTTCAGTAGTGTATTGTCGTGGTTTACCTTGTTACAGTTACATTCTCTTAATTTTTCAAAGTTCATTTTGAATTTCTTTCGTTGAAATGCAAGAGTTGGAATATTTCAGTAGGGCTTTATTGTGCTTTACCTTGTCACAGTTACATTCTCTTGATTTTTCAAAGTTCATTTTGAATTTCTTTCGTGAAATGCAAGAGTTGGAATATTTCAGTAGTGTTTTGTCGTGGTTTAACTTGTCACAGTTACATTCTCTTGATTTTTCAAAGTTCATTTTGGATTTCTTTCCTTGAAATGCAAGAGTTGGAATATTTCAGTAGTGTTTTGTCGTGGTTTACCTTGTCACAGTTACATTCTCTTGATTTTTCAAAGTTCATTTTGGATTTCTTTCCTTGAAATGCAAGAGTTGGAATATTTCAGCAGTGTTTTGTCGTGGTTTACCTTGTCACAGTTACATTCTCTTGATTTTTCAAAGTTCATTTTGGATTTCTTTCCTTGAAATGCAGGAGTTGGAATATTTCAGTAGTGTTTTGTCGTGGTTTACCTTGTCACAGTTACATTCTCTTGATTTTTCAAAGTTCATTTTTGGATTTCTTTCGTTGAAATGCAAGAGTTGGAATATTTCAGTAGTGTTTTGTTATGGTTTACCTTGTCACAGTTACATTCTCTTGATTTTCAAACTTCATTTTGGATTTTTACATTCTCTTGATTTTTCAAAGTTCATTTTGAATTTCTTTCGTGAAATGCAAGAGTTGGATTATTACAGTAGTGTTTTGTCGCGGTTTACCATGTCACAGTTACATTCTCTTGATTTTTCAAAGTTCATTTTGAATTTCTTTCGTGAAATGGAAGAGTTGGAATATTTCAATAGTGTTTTATCGTGGTTTACCTTGTCACAGTTACATTCTCTTGATATTTCAAAGTTCATTTTGGATTTCTTTCCTTGAAATGCAAGAGTTGGAATATTTCAGTAGTGTTTTGTCGTGGTTTACCTTGTCACAGTTACATTCTCTTGATTTTTCAAAGTTCATTTTGGATTTCTTTCCTTGAAATGCAAGAGTTGGAATATTTCAGTAGTGTTTTGTTATGGTTTACCTTGTCACAGTTACATTCTCTTGATTTTTCAAAGTTCATTTTGGATTTCTTTCCTTGAAATGCAAGAGTTGGAATATTTCAGTAGTGTTTTGTCGTGGTTTACCTTAACACAGTTACATTCTCTTGATTTTTTAAAGTTCATTTACGATTTTTACATTCTCTTGATTTTTCAAAGTTCATTTTGAATTTCTTTCGTTGAAATGCAAGAGTTGGAATATTTCAGAAGTGTCTTGTTGTGCTTTATCTTGTCACTGTTACATTCTCTTGATTTTTCAAAGTTCATTTTGAATTTCTTTCGTGAAATGCAAGAGTTGGAATATTTCAGTAGTGCTTTGTCGTGGTTTACCATATCACTGTTACATGCTCTTGATTTAAAAAGTTCATTTTGAATTTCTTTCGTGAAATGCAAGAGTTGGAATATTTCAGTAGTGTTTTGTCGTGGTTTACCTTGTCACAGTTACATTCTCTTGATTTATCAAAATTCATTTACGATTTTTACATTCTCTTGATTTTTCAAAGTTCATTTTGAATTTCTTTCGTTGAAATGCAAGAGTTAGAATATTTCAGAAGTGTCTTGTTGTGCTTTACCTTGTCACTGTTACATTCTCTTGATTTTTCAAAGTTCATTTTGGATTTCTTTCCTTGAAATGCAAGAGTTGGAATATTTCAGTAGTGTTTCGTCGTGGTTTACCTTGTCACAGTTACATTCTCTTGATTTTTCAAAGTTCATTTACGATTTTTACATTCTCTTGATTTTTAGAAGTTCATTTTGAATTTCTTTCGTTGAAATGCAAGAGTTGGAATATTTCAGTAATGTCTTGTTGTGCTTTACCTTGTCACTGTTACATTCTCTTGATTTTTCAAAGTTCATTTTGAATTTGTTTCGTGAAATGCAAGAGTTGGAATATTTCAGTAGTGCTTTGTCGTGGTTTACCATATCACTGTTACATGCTCTTGATTTTTCAAAGTTCATTTTGAATTTCTTTCGTGAAATGCAAGAGTTGGAATATTTCAGTAGTGTTTTATCGTGGTTTACCTTGTCACAGTTACATTCTCTTGATTTTTCAAAGTTCATTTTGGATTTCTTTCCTTGAAATGCAAGAGTTGGAATATTTCAGTAGTGTTTTGTCGTGGCTTACCTAGTCACAGTTACATTCTCTTGATTTTTCAAAGTTCATTTTGGATTTCTATCGTTGAAATGCAAGAGTTGGAATATTTCAGGAGTGTTTTGTTATGGTTTACCTTGTCACAGTTACATTCTCTTGATTTTTCCAAGTTCATTTTTGGATTTCTATCGTTGAAATGCAAGAGTTGGAATATTTCAGTAGTGTTTTGTTATGGTTTACCTTGTCACAGTTACATTCTCTTGATTTTTCAAAGTTCATTTTGAATTTCTTTCGTTGAAATGCAAGAGTTGGAATATTTCAGTAGTGTTTTGTCATGGTTTACCTTGTCACCGTTACATTTTCTTGATTTTTCAAAGTTCATTTTGAATTTCTTTCATTGAAATGCAAGAGTTGGAATATTCCAGTAGTGTTTTGTCATGGTTTACCATGTCACAGTTACATTCTCTTGATTTTTCAAAGTTCATTTTGAATTTCTTTCGTTGAAATGCAAGAGTTGGAATATTTCAGTAGTGTTTTGTTGTGGTTTACCTTGTCACAGTCACATTCTCTTAATTTTTCAAAGTTCATTTTGAATTTCTTTCTTGAAATGCAAGAGTTGGATTATTTCAGTAGTGTTTTGTCGTGGTTTACCTTGTCACAGTTACATTCTCATGATTTTTCAAAGTTCATTTTGAATTTCTTTCATTGAAATGCAAGTGTTGGATTATTTCAGTAGCGTTTTGTTGTGGTTTACCTTGTCACACTTACATTCTCTTGATTTTTCAAAGTTCATTTTGGATTTCTTTCGTTGAAATGCAAGAGTTGGAATATTTCAGTAGTGTTTTGTCATGGTTTACCTTGTCACAGTTACATTCTCTTAATTTTTCAAAGTTCATTTTGAATTTCTATCGTTTAAATGCAAGAGTTGGAATATTTCAGTAGTGTTTTTGTTGTGCTTTACCTTGTCAAAGTTACATTCTCTTGATTTTTCAAAGTTCATTTTGAATTTCTTTCATTGAAATGCAAGAGTTGGAATATTTCAGTAGTGTCTTGTCGTGGTTTACCTTGTCACAGTTACATTCTCTTGATTTTTCAAAGCTCATTTTGGATTTCTTCCGTTGAAATGCAAGAATTGGTATATTTCAGTAGTGTTTTGTCGTGGTTTACCTTGTCACAGTTACATTCTCTTGATTTTACAAAGTTCATTTTGGATTTCTTTCGTTGAAATGCAAGAGTTGGAATATTTTAGTAGTGTTTTGTCGTGGTTTACCTTGTCACAGTTACATTCTCTTGATTTTTCAAAGTTCATTTTGAATTTCTTTCGTGAAATGCAAGAGTTGGAATATTTCAGTAGTGTTTTGTCGTGGTTTACCTTGTCACAGTGACATTCTCTTGATTTTTCAAAGTTCATCTTGAGTTTCTTCCGTTGAAATGCAAGAGTTGGAATATTTCAGTAGTGTTTTGTCGTGGTTTACCGTGTCACAGTTAAACTCTCTTGATTTTTCAAAGTTCATTGTGGATTTCTTTCGTTGAAATGTGTTTTGTTGTGCTTTACCTTGTCACACTTACATTTTCTTGATTTTTCAAAGTTCATTTTGGATTTCTTTTGTTGAAATGCAAGAGTTGGAATATTTCAGTAGTGTTTTGTCGTGGTTTGCCATGTCACAGTTCTTTCGTTGAAATGCAAGAGTTGGAATATTTCAGAAGTGTCTTGTTGTGCTTTATCTTGTCACTGTTACATTCTCTTGATTTTTCAAAGTTCATTTTGAATTTCTTTCGTGAAATGCAAGAGTTGGAATATTTCAGTAGTGCTTTGTCGTGGTTTACCATATCACTGTTACATGCTCTTGATTTAAAAAGTTCATTTTGAATTTCTTTCGTGAAATGCAAGAGTTGGAATATTTCAGTAGTGTTTTGTCGTGGTTTACCTTGTCACAGCTACATTCTCTTGATTTATCAAAGTTCATTTACGATTTTTACATTCTCTTGATTTTTCAAAGTTCATTTTGAATTTCTTTCGTTGAAATGCAAGAGTTAGAATATTTCAGAAGTGTCTTGTTGTGCTTTACCTTGTCACTGTTACATTCTCTTGATTTTTCAAAGTTCATTTTGGATTTCTTTCCTTGAAATGCAAGAGTTGGAATATTTCAGTAGTGTTTTGTCGTGGTTTACCTTGTCACAGTTACATTCTCTTCATTTTTCAAAGTTCATTTACGATTTTTACATTCTCTTGATTTTTAGAAGTTCATTTTGAATTTCTTTCGTTGAAATGCAAGAGTTGGAATATTTCAGAAATGTCTTGTTGTGCTTTACCTTGTCACTGTTACATTCTCTTGATTTTTCAAAGTTCATTTTGAATTTGTTTCGTGAAATGCAAGAGTTGGAATATTTCAGTAGTGCTTTGTCGTGGTTTACCATATCACTGTTACATGCTCTTGATTTTTCAAAGTTCATTTTGAATTTCTTTCGTGAAATGCAAGAGTTGGAATATTTCAGTAGTGTTTTATCGTGGTTTACCTTGTCACAGTTACATTCTCTTGATTTATCAAAGTTCATTTTGGATTTCTTTCCTTGAAATGCAAGAGTTGGAATATTTCAGTAGTGTTTTGTCGTGGCTTACCTAGTCACAGTTACATTCTCTTGATTTTTCAAAGTTCATTTTTGGATTTCTATCGTTGAAATGCAAGAGTTGGAATATTTCAGTAGTGTTTTGTTATGGTTTACCTTGTCACAGTTACATTCTCTTGATTTTTCCAAGTTCATTTTTGGATTTCTATCGTTGAAATGCAAGAGTTGGAATATTTCAGTAGTGTTTTGTTATGGTTTACCTTGTCACAGTTACATTCTCTTGATTTTTCAAAGTTCATTTTGAATTTCTTTCGTTGAAATGCAAGAGTTGGAATATTTCAGTAGTGTTTTGTCATGGTTTACCTTGTCACCGTTACATTTTCTTGATTTTTCAAAGTTCATTTTGAATTTCTTTCATTGAAATGCAAGAGTTGGAATATTCCAGTAGTGTTTTGTCATGGTTTACCATGTCACAGTTACATTCTCTTGATTTTTCAAAGTTCATTTTGAATTTCTTTCGTTGAAATGCGTTGGAAGAGTTGGAATATTTCAGTAGTGTTTTGTTGTGGTTTACCTTGTCACAGTCACATTCTCTTAATTTTTCAAAGTTCATTTTGAATTTCTTTCTTGAAATGCAAGAGTTGGATTATTTCAGTAGTGTTTTGTCGTGGTTTACCTTGTCACAGTTACATTCTCATGATTTTTCAAAGTTCATTTTGAATTTCTTTCATTGAAATGCAAGAGTTGGATTATTTCAGTAGCGTTTTGTTGTGGTTTACCTTGTCACACTTACATTCTCTTGATTTTTCAAAGTTCATTTTGGATTTCTTTCGTTGAAATGCAAGAGTTGAAATATTTCAGTAGTGTTTTGTCATGGTTTACCTTGTCACAGTTACATTCTCTTAATTTTTCAAAGTTCATTTTGAATTTCTTTCGTTTAAATGCAAGAGTTGGAATATTTCAGTAGTGTTTTTGTTGTGCTTTACCTTGTTAAAGTTACATTCTCTTGATTTTTCAAAGTTCATTTTGAATTTCTTTCATTGAAATGCAAGAGTTGGAATATTTCAGTAGTGTCTTGTCGTGGTTTACCTTGTCACAGTTACATTCTCTTGATTTTTCAAAGCTCATTTTGGATTTCTTTCGTTGAAATGCAAGAATTGGTATATTTCAGTAGTGTTTTGTCGTGGTTTACCTTGTCACAGTTACATTCTCTTGATTTTACAAAGTTCATTTTGGATTTCTTTCGTTGAAATGCAAAAGTTGGAATATTTTAGTAGTGTTTTTGTCGTGGTTTACCTTGTCACAGTTACATTCTCTTGATTTTTCAAAGTTCATTTTGAATTTCTTTCGTGAAATGCAAGAGTTGGAATATTTCAGTAGTGTTTTGTCGTGGTTTACCTTGTCACAGTGACATTCTCTTGATTTTTCAAAGTTCATCTTGAATTTCTTTCGTTGAAATGCAAGAGTTGGAATATTTCAGTAGTGTTTTGTCGTGGTTTACCGTGTCACAGTTACACTCTCTTGATTTTTCAAAGTTCATTGTGGATTTCTTTCGTTGAAATGTGTTTTGTTGTGCTTTACCTTGTCACACTTACATTTTCTTGATTTTTCAAAGTTCATTTTGGATTTCTTTCGTTGAAATGCAAGAGTTGGAATATTTCAGTAGTGTTTTGTCGTGGTTTGCCATGTCACAGTTACATTCTCTTGATTTTTCAAAGTTCATTTTGAATTTCTTTCATGAAATGCAAGAGTTGGAATATTTCAGTAGTGTTTTGTCGTGGTTTTCCTTGTCACAGTTACATTCTCTTGATTTTTCAAAGTTCATTTTGAATTTCTTTCATTGAAATGCAAGAGTTGGATTATTTCAGTAGCGTTTTGTTGTGGTTTACCTTGTCACACTTACATTCTCTTGATTTTTCAAAGTTCATTTTGGATTTCTTTCGTTGAAATGCAAGAGTTGGAATATTTCAGTAGTGTTTTGTCATGGTTTACCTTGTCACAGTTACATTCTCTTAATTTTTCAAAGTTCATTTTGAATTTCTTTCGTTTAAATGCAAGAGTTGGAATATTTCAGTAGTGTTTTTGTTGTGCTTTACCTTGTCAAAGTTACATTCTCTTGATTTTTCAAAGTTCATTTTGAATTTCTTTCATTGAAATGCAAGAGTTGGAATATTTCAGTAGTGTTTTGTCGTGGTTTACCTTGTCACAGTTACATTCTCTTGATTTTTCAAAGTTCATTTTGGATTTCTTTCGTTGAAATGCAAGAATTGGTATATTTCAGTAGTGTTTTGTCGTGGTTTACCTTGTCACAGTTACATTCTCTTGATTTTACAAAGTTCATTTTGGATTTCTTTCGTTGAAATGCAAAAGTTGGAATATTTTAGTAGTGTTTTGTCGTGGTTTACCTTGTCACAGTTACATTCTCTTGATTTTTCAAAGTTCATTTTGAATTTCTTTCGTGAAATGCAAGAGTTGGAATATTTCAGTAGTGTTTTGTCGTGGTTTACCTTGTCACAGTGACATTCTCTTGATTTTTCAAAGTTCATCTTGAATTTCTTTCGTTGAAATGCAAGAGTTGGAATATTTCAGTAGTGTTTTGTCGTGGTTTACCGTGTCACAGTTACACTCTCTTGATTTTTCAAAGTTCATTTTGAATTTCTTTCATGAAATGCAAGAGTTGGAATACTTCAGTAGTGTTTTGTCGTGGTTTTCCTTGTCACAGTTACATTCTCTTGACTTTTCAAAGTTCATTTTGGATTTCTTTCATTGAAATGCAAGAGTTGGAATATTTCAATAGTGTTTTGTCGTGGTTTACCTTGTCACAGTTACATTCTCTTGACTTTTCAAAGTTCATTTTGGATTTCTTTCGTTGAAATGCAAGAGTTGGAATATTTCAGTAGTGTTTCGTCGTGGTTTACCTTGTCACAGTTACATTCTCTTGATTTTTCAAAGTTCATTTTGAATTTCTTTCGTGAAATGCAAGAGTTGGAATATTTCAGTAGTGTTTTGTCGTGGTTTACCTTGTCACAGTGACATTCTCTTGATTTTTCAAAGTTCATCTTGATTTTCTTTCGTTGAAATGCAAGAGTTGGAATATTTCAGTAGTGTTTTGTCGTGGTTTGCCATGTCACAGTTACATTCTCTTGATTTTTCAAAGTTCATTTTGAATTTCTTTCATGAAATGCAAGAGTTGGAATATTTCAGTAGTGTTTTGTCGTGGTTTTCCTTGTCACAGTTACATTCTCTTGATTTTTCAAAGTTCATTTTGGATTTCTTTCATTGAAATGCATGAGTTGGAATATTTCAGGAGTGTTTTGTCATGGTTTACCTTGTAACAGTTACATTCTCTTGATTTTTCAAAGTTCATTTTGGATTTCTTTCCTTGAAATGCAAGAGTTGGAATATTTCAGTAGTGTTTTGTCGTGGTTTACCTTGTCACAGTTACATTCTCTTGATTTTTCAAAGTTCATTTTGGGTTTCTTTCATTGAAATGCAAGAGTTGGAATATTTCAATAGTGTTTTGTCGTGGTTTACCTTGTCACAGTTACATTCTCTTGACTTTTCAAAGTTCATTTTGGATTTCTTTCGTTGAAATGCAAGAGTTAGAATATTTCAGTAGTGTTTTGTTATGGTTTACCTTGTCACAGTTACATTCTCTTGATTTTTCAAACTTCATTTTGGATTTTTACATTCTCTTGATTTTTCAAAGTTCATTTTGAATTTCTTTCATGAAATGCAAGAGTTGGATTATTACAGTAGTGTTTTGTCGCGGTTTACCATGTCACAGTTACATTCTCTTGATTTTTCAAAGTTCATTTTGAATTTCTTTCGTGAAATGCAAGAGTAGGAATATTTCAATAGTGTTTTATCGTGGTTTACCTAGTCACAGTTACATTCTCTTGATATTTCAAAGTTCATTTTGGATTTCTTTTCTTGAAATGCAAGAGTTGGAATATTTCAGTAGTGTTTTGTCGTGGTTTACCTTGTCACAGTTACATTCTCTTGATTTTTCAAAGTTCATTTTGGATTTCTTTCCTTGAAATGCAAGAGTTGGAATATTTAGGTAGTGTTTTGTCGTGGTTTACCTTGTCACAGTTATATTCTCTTGATTTTTCAAAGTTCATTTTTGGATTTCTTTCGTTGAAATGCAAGAGTTGGAATATTTCAGTAGTGTTTTGTTATGGTTTACCTTGTCACAGTTACATTCTCTTGATTTTTCAAAGTTCATTTTGGATTTCTTTCCTTGAAATGCAAGAGTTGGAATATTTCAGTAGTGTTTTGTCGTGGTTTACCTTGTCACAGTTACATTCTCTTGATTTTTTAAAGTTCATTTACGATTTTTACATTCTCTTGATTTTTCAAAGTTCGTTTTGAATTTCTTTCGTTGTAATGCAAGAGTTGGAATATTTCAGTAGTGTTTTGTTGTGGTTTACCTTGTCACAGTTACATTCTCTTGATTTTTCAAAGTTCATTTTGGATTTCTTTCGTGAAATGCAAGAGTAAAGTTCAGTGTAGTTGATTTCCAGATAGAAAATACGTTTTTGAGGAGGACACTCCCCCACAGCCCTCAGGGCAAAGGTTTTAAGTTATGCCCTGGGGGGCACATAAGAACGATGTTGGCACAATGTATTATTTATTTCTTTGTTTTCTTTTTCCATGTCAGGGCACTTCGTATCGAAGGAGCTGTCGTAGAAACTTGGAAAAGGGCTCATTCGATTGAAAATTGGAACGGCTAGTGCCTTTTTTAATAGTCGAAAGTGATTGGAGGGCAACTAACACCCCTTCCACACCCACCATTTCCCCAAAGAAATCCAACCAAAATTTTGAGATAGCCATTTTGTTCAGTGTAGTTGATTTCCAGATAGAAAATATGTTTTTGAGGAGGACACTCCCCCACAGCCCTCAGGGCAAGGGTTGTAAGTTATGCCCTGGGGGCATATAAGGTTTTTATAGAACGCGTTGTCGTAGAAACTTCAAAACGGGCTCATTTGATTGGACACTGAAATGGCTAGTGCCCTTTTTAATAGTCACAAGTGATTGGAAGGCAACTAACACCCCTTCCACGCCCACCATTTCCCCAAACACATTCAATCAAAATTTTGAGATAGCCATTTTGTTCCACGCAGTTTAAAGTTCAGGAAATTATACCTTTGAGCAGGATACTCCCCCCACAGTCTTCAGGGCAAGTGTTATAAGTTATGCCCTAGGGGCATATAAGGTTTTTATGAAAATCTTTGTCATAGAAACTTGAAAAAAGGGCTCATTCGATCGGAAATTCAAAGGGCTAGTGCCCTTTTTAATAGTCGAAAGTGATTGGAGGGCAACTAACCCCCCTCTCACGCCCACCTTTTCCCCAAGCACATCCAATGAAAATTTTTAGATAGCCATTTTATTCAACGTAGTTGAAAGTTTTGGAAATTAGGTCTTTAAGGACGACAACCCCTCCCCCCACAGCCCTCAGGGCAAGGGTTGTAAGTTATGCCCTGGGGCATATAAGGTTTTTATAGAAAGCGATGTTGTAGAAACTTCAAAAAGGGCTCATTCAATTGAAAATTGAAAGGGCTAGTGTCCTTTTTAATAGTCGAAAGTGATTGAAGGGCAACTAACCCCCCTCTCACGCCCACCCTTTTCTCAAACACATCCAATCAAAATTTTGAACAGTTCTGGAAATTAGTTCTTTTAGGATGATAACCCCGTCAGAGCCCTCAGTGCAAGGGTTTTAAGTTATGCCCTGAGGGCATATAAGGTTTATATAGAAAGCTGTTGTATAAATTTCAAAAGGGCTCATTTGATTGGAAATTGAAATTGCCCTTTTTAATAGTCGAAAGTGAGTGGAAAATAATGAACCCCCCTCTAACGCCCACCATTTCCCCAAAAACATTCAATCAAAGTTTAGAGATAGCCATTTTGTTCAACTTAGTTGAAAGTTTCGAAAATTATGTATTTAAGGAGGACAAACCCCCAAAAGGCCCCCATGGCAAAGGTTGTAAGTTATGCCCTGGGGGCATATAAGGTTTTTATAGATAGCTTGTCGTAAAAACTTCAAAGGGGGCTCATTCAATTGGAAATTGAGAGGGCTAGTGCCCTTTTTAATAGTCAAAAGGGATTGAAGGGTAACTATCCTCCCTCTCACGCCCACCGTTCCTCCTAACACATGCAATCAAAATTTTCAGGTAGTCATTTTGTTCAATTAATTAAAAAAACTTCCAAAAATAAGTTTTTCAAAGAAAAGTAAAGGCCATTTTAAACTTAAGATCCGCAGATACAAATACCTTTTAAAATCAAAACGACCAGAAATTACTATTAAAGAATAAATGAAACCAAAACGAGCAGAACTTAAATAAACAATCATAGCAAAAACATACAACAAGTAATGATATAAATGAATAAATAGATCTTAAATCGAATAATGCTTAGATTGAATATGAAAATCAAGCTTAAGACGAAAAAAATATTTTTCTATTGAAGTACAAATGAAACTTAAAACGAACAGAAATTAAATAAACAATCAATGCAAACAAACATACAATAGATATTAATATAAATTAATAAATAAATCTTAAAACGAGTGAAACTTAAAATGAATATGCAAATTAAGCTTGAAACAAACAAAAATCACCACAAACAAGAGTTTGGGTATGACCTCCTTCTCTCACTGTAAAAGTCTAAAACCTACTGCGTCATTGGCGCTTTACTGAAAACCAATTTTGCGACAAATATTTTCTTTTGTACTTATCTCTGAAAATAAACATTAAAATTACAGTAATATTTTGAACTGATGAGCTTTCAGCAATTAATATCATTATAATTTATTAGCTCTTTTTAAAGTTGTTAAAGAAGAATATAGTTTCCCTACAAACAAGTGATTGGATACTGCCTCCTTTCCTAACTGTAAATAAAAACCAAAAGCCTACTGCGTCATTGGCGCTTAACTGAAAACGGATTATATTACAAATACTTTCTTTTCCAGTTCTTACAGCATTGAAAATAAAAATACAATTACATCGAAATAAATTCTTGAACTGATGGATCAAATATTCAATTTGATGTTATATTCAAATATTCAATTTGAACAACATCAAATATTCAATTTGATGTTGTTTATACTTTCCAAGACTGTTCAAGACGCATATAGTTTTCAGTAAAGCGCCAATGACGCAGTAGGTTTTAGACTTTTACAGTGAGAGAAGGAGGTCATACCCAAACTCTTGTTTGTGGTGATTTTTGTTTGTTTCAAGCTTAATTTGCATATTCAATTTAAGTTTCACTCGTTTTAAGATTTATTTATTAATTTACATTAATATCTATTGTATGTTAGTTTCCATTGATTGTTTATTTAATTTCTGTTCGTTTTAAGTTCCATATGTACTTCAATAGGAAAATATTTTTTTTCGTCTTAAGCTTGATTTTCATATTCAGTCTAAGCAGTACTCGCTTTAAGATCTATTTATTCATTTATATCATTACTTGTTGTATGTTTTGGCTGTGATTGTTTATTTGATTTCTGCTCGTTTTAGGTTTTATTTATTCTTTAATAGTAATTTCTGGTCGTTTTGAGTTTGAATTTTAAAATATATTTGTATCTGCTGAGCTTAAGTTTAAAATGGCCTTTACTTTTCTTTGAAAAACTTATTTTTTCGGAAAGTTTTTTTTAATTAATTTTTGTCCGTTTTTGATTGCAAAAAATTTCAAGTTTTTAAAAATTCCTTATTTCAAAATCAAACTTAAAAAAAAAATCAAATATTCATCAAAGTATCAAAACTGATATCAAAGTGAAAAAATGGGGTTGTGTCAAGCTAGGAGTTTTTATTATCTGATGTTTGAACTATTTTTAACAACTATCTCAAAATTTTTATTGGATGGGTTTGGGGAAAAAGGGCGTGGGGGACTAGATTAAGCTTTGGTCTCTTTTAACTCTTTAAAAGTGAACTAGAACTTTGTTTTCAATCAAATGAGCCCTCTCTGAAGTTTATACGAGTATCCCTTCTATAAAAACTATATAAACCCCCAGTGTATAACTTACAACGCCTGTCCCTCGGCCCTGGGAGGTTGTGTCGACCCTGGAGTTTCAATATCTGATGGTTGAACTATTTTTAACAAAATGGTTGCCTGAAATTTTTATCGGATGGGTTTATCCTTCCGATACGCCCAAAGGCGTGGAGGGCAGGAGGGGCTAGTTGCCCTCCGATCTTTTTCACTCTGAGAAAATGAACTACAACTTGTAATTTCCATTCAAATGAACCCTCTCTGAAGTTTATACGAGTATACCTTCCATAAGAACCATATATGCCCCCAGAGCAATAGTTACAACGCCTGACTTGGCCCTGGGGGGGGGGGGGGTTGTGTCGACACAGGAGTTTTTCTTATCTGACCTTTGAACTATTTTTAACGAAATGACCATACGTAAAGCAGTTTTGTTATATAATCTTTGAACTATTTTTAACAAAATGGCTACCTCAAATTTTTTATCCGATGTATTTGGGGGAAAAGGGCTTAGGGGGCTAGCTGCCCTCTGATCACTTTTGACTCTTAAAAAGGGCTGGATTTCAATATCCAGTCAAATGAGCCCTCTCTGAAGTTTATACGAGCATCCCTTTCATACGAACGATATATGCCCCAGGGCATAACTTACAAAGCCTGACCCCGGGCCCTGGGGGGGTTGTGACGACACCTGAGTTTTTTTTATCTGACTTTTGAGAAATTTTTAACTTAATGCCTATCTACAATTTTTATTGGATACATTTGGGGAAAAGGGGCGTGGGGGGCTAGTTGCCCTCCAATATCTTTAGACTCGAAAAATTTAACTAGAACTTTCAATTTCCAATCAAATGCGCCATCTCTGAGTTTTTTACGAGCATCCCTTCAATAAGAACCATATATTCCCCAAGGGCATAACTTACAACACCTGCCCTCGGGCCCTGGGGGGCTGTGTTGGCCCCTGAGTTTTCGTTATATGGTCTATGAACTATTTTAAAAAAAAAGCTATCTCAAAGTTCTTATCGGATGGGTTTGAGGAAAAAAGGGCGTGGAGGGGGAGAGGCTAGGTGCCCTCCAATCTCTTTGGACTCTTAAAAAGTGAACTAGAACTTTCAATTTCAAATCAAATGATACCTCTTTGAAGTTAATACAAGCATCCCTTACATAAGAACCATATATGTCCCCAGGGCATAACTTATAACGCCTGCCCTCGGGCCCTGGTGGGTTGTGTCAACACCGGAATTTTTGTTATATGATCTTTGAACTATTTTTAACAAAATAGCTATCTTAAAATTTTTATTGGATGCATTTGGGAAAATAGGGTTTAGGGGGGGGGGGAAGATGGTTACCCTCCAATATCTTTTGACGCTTAAAAAGTGGACTAGAACTTTCAATTTCCAATCAAGTGAGCCCTCTCTGAAGTTTATACAACAATGTTGTCTATACAAAACCTTATATGCCTCCAGGGCATAACTTACAAACCTTGCCCTGAGGGCTGTGGGGGAGATGTCATCCTCAAAGACCTAATTTCCAGAACTTAAAACTACGTTTAATAAAATGGCCGTCTCAAAATTTTGATTGGATGTGTTCGGGGAAAAGGTGGGCGTGAGAGGGGGGTTAGTTGCCCTCAAATCACTTTCGACTATTAAAAAGGAAACTAGCCCTTTGAATTTCCAATCGAATGAGCCTTTTTTGAAGTTTCTACGACACCGCCTTCTATAAAAACCTTATATGCCCCCAGGGTATAACTTAAAACCCTTGCCTTGAGGGTTGTGGGGGACACCGCCTTCTATAAAAACCTTATATGCCCCCAGGGTATAATTTAAAACCCTTGCCTTGAGGGTTGTGGGGGAGTGTCCTCCTCAAAAACATATTTTTTATCTGAAAATCAACTACGCTGAGCAAAATGGCTATCTCAAAATTTTGATTGGATGTGTTTGGGGGAATGATGGGCGTGGAGGAGGGGGGGCTAGTTGCCCTCCAATCACTTTCGACTATAAAAAATGGCACTAGCCCATTGAATTTCCAATCGAATGAGCCTTTTTTGAAGTTTCTACGACAACGCCTTCTATAAAAACCTTATATGCCCCCAGGGCATAACTTAAAACCCTTGCCCTAAGGGTTGTGGAGGAGTATCCTCCTCAAAAACATATTTTCTATCTGAAAATCAACTACACTGAACAAAATAGCTATCTCAAAATTTTGATTGGATGTGTTTGGGGGAATGATTGGTGTGGGGAGGGGGGGGGGCTAGTTACCCTCCAATCACTTTCGACTATTAAAAATGGCACTATCCCTTTGAATTTCTAATCGAATGAGCCTTTTTGAAGTTTCTACGACAACGCCTTCTATAAAAGTCTTATATGCCCCCAGGGCAAAACTTAAAACCCTTGCCCTGAGGGTTGTGGGGGAGTATCCTCCTCAAAAACATATTTTCTATTTGGAAGTCAACTACGCTGAACAAAATGGCTATTTCAAAATTTTGATTGGATGTGTTTGGGGAAATGATAGGCGTGGGGGGGGGGCTAGTTGCCCTACAATCACTTTCGACTATTAAAAAGGGCACTAGTCCTTTGAATTTCCAATCGAATGAGCCTGTTTTGAAGTGTTTACGACAACACCTTCTATAAAAACCTTATATGCCCCCAGGGCATAACTTAAAACTCTTGCTCTGAGGGTTGTGGGGGAGTGTCCTCCTCAAAAATGTATTTTCTATCTGGAAATCAACTACGCTGAACAAAATGGCTATCTCAAAATTTTGATTGGATGTGTTTGAGGGAATGATGGGCGTGGGGGGGGGGGCTAGTTGCCCTCCAATCATTTTGGACTATTAAAAAGGGCACTAGAGCTCTCAATTTCCAATCGCATGAGCCCCCTTTGAAGTTTCTACGACGACCCCTTCCGTATGAAGTGCCTCTGGGAAAAAAAATAATAAATAATAAATAAATAATAAAACATTGGAGCCGTATGGCCTTTACTATAGGCAACGCTACAGCGTTGCCTCTGATGTAGTAGAAGGTTCTGGAAATTAGGTCTTTGAGGATGACAACCTTCCCCTCAGTCCTTAGGGCAAGGGTTGTAAGTTATGCCCTGGGGGCATATAAGGTTTTTATTGAAAGCGTTGTCGTAGAAACTTCAAAAGGGCTCATTCAATTGGAAATTGAAAGGGATAGTGCCTTTTTTAATAGTTAAAATTGATTGGAGAGCGACTAACGCCCCTCTCACGCCCACCATTTCCCCAAACACATCCAATCAAAATTTTGAGATAGCCATTTTGTTTAACGTAGTTGAAAGTTCTGGAAATTAGGTCTTTGAGGATGACAACCACCCTAACAGCCCTTAAGGTAAGGGTTGTAATTTATGCCCTGGTGGCATATAAGGTGTATATAGAAAGCGTTGTCGTAGAAACTCAAAAAGGGCTCATTCGATTGGAAATCGAAAGGCCTAGTGCCCTTTTGAATAGTCGAAAGTGATTGGAAGGCTTGACATTTTTATAGTAAAGATCGATGTAGGTATAATGTATTATTTTGTTGTTGTTGTTGTTTAGACCAGGGCACTTCGTATCAAAGGAGTTATCGTAGGAACTTCAAAAAGGGCTCATTCGATTGAAAACAGAAAGGGCTGATGCCCTTTTTAATATTCAAAAGTGATTGGAGGGCAAGTAATCCCCCTCCCACGCCCACCCTCCCATTTGCTCTTTATGTTTAAAAACTAAATGTTGCCATAAGATTAAATCAAAATGCACTGTGTTAATGCTAATTCCCAATAAGGCATCTCAGCAGTATCCCAAGAACGACTGAGGGTATTATGTTCAAACTTTCGGGGCTACTTTTGCTCTTAAAACTTAACCAAATCAAAATAGCGTAAGTGTATCCAAGCTATCAAAGAAAGTAAACCGATTTTTTTGCGAATGGTATCAAGTTTTCCATTTCAGGTCAACTAGACGAGGTATGAAACTAAATTAAACACTTCTATTTGTGTCCAGATTTTTAAGAGGGTTTATGTTGTTAAAAATTGATGAAAATTTTTCTCCAGCATACAAATAGCAGGTCAAACTATAAAGTCTTAAAAAAACGAAAATATTTAAAGTATTATTTTCTTTTTCCATGAAAAGACTATGTCATTATGAAACGAACATAAATTAATTAAAAAAGCTTTTTCCACAAAATAAGTTTTTCAAAGAAAAGTAAAGAACTCCATTAAACAAAAAACGAGCAAAAATAAAATCAAACAATCTAACAAGCGTGAAACTACCACAAATCAGCATCGATAAATAAATGAAACCCAAAACGAACAGAAATTACAATAAATAACCGAGTCAAACTCAAAACGAGCAGAAATTAACATAAGTTGGGCTCAAAACCCCCCTATGCCTTCACAAGGCAAGAACATAATTTGCACTTTACTGAAAAAAATACAAATGAATGTGCATTGTCAGTTTAATATACATATACTGATGTTTAGTAATCAAAATGTTAATATTATTTGATTTATTAAAGTTATAAAAGTTAAAACATTTATATTTTTTTTCACTAAAGTGCAAATTTTGTTCTGGCCTTGGGAAGGCATAGGGGTTTTGAGCTCAACTTATGTTAATTTCTGCTCGTTTTGAGTTTGACTCAGTTATTCATTGTAATTTATGTTCTTTTTGGGTTTCATTTATTTATTGATGCTGATTTGTGGTAGTTTCGAGCTTGGTAGATTATTTGATTTTATTTTTGGTCATTTTTTGTTTAATGGAGTTCTTCACTTTTCTTTGAAAAACTTATTTTGTGGAAAGTTTTTTTAATTAACTGTGGTAATTACCAACAGCTAAACATCCTTGAAGAACAATGCTTTAGAATAAGAAGGGCAATCGAAGAGCTAATCGACCGTATTTTTCAATATATTGGTCAAACTTTCCTTACATAAGATAATCGAATTTCAAACCAAATATATTTCAATGAGACACCAAACACGGCTTCATTAAAATACGGATAACCAATAAGCTTTTTTCACTGACATTAGGGATGGGTGAGCCAAGCTTCGAAATCGCTAAAATCCAGATCCATATCAAAATGATCTCCTATTCCATTTGATGGGTTAAACCCAAAGTTAGGGGACTGAATTAGGGAGCATGAAAACCGAGTTACCTACCGCTACAAAACCCGTCCAAGCGTTCATCCGTCCCATGCTGAAGGCCAGTCCAAGCAAATGCTCCTCAGCCATCACAGCCCATTCAAATCTTCCGTTTTTAGAGATCTTCAAATGTTGGAAACATAATCGTAATTAGAGATGTTAAATAAATCAAACAGTTGCAAATATTCGCAGTCACAGTTACAAGTTGTCGTAGTCACGGCCAGTCGCATTTGCAGCCGCAGTAGTATTAGAAGTAGTAAAGGCCCTGAAAGTTTCAAGGAAATATCCCTACCCGTTCCTAAGATATTCCAGATACACTTTTTTGATAACTTGGATGCTGATAATTTATTCTGGTTTAGCTCAACATACCCCTCAAGATTCTCCAAAATTAAACTTCAATACCCTTAGCCGTTTCGGATGCAACGAGGATCAAACATCCCCCCCTTTCCCAGTGATACCTGCAAGTAAAAAAACGGTCAAATTGAATAATTTAAATTCAGTGCCCCGCAGGCTGCAGGGGCATGGTATCCCTGCAGGCATAAGTGTTAGACCTTTTGACTATTTTCAACAAAATAGCTCTTAGGATTTCTTCCATTGTTAGGGAGAGCATCTAAAAGGGCAAGGAGGGGAGAGGGGCTGGTTGCTCTACGTTCCTTCTTCAATATTCCTCTCAAATGCCATTAAAACTTCAAATTAATAGCCTTAGCCGTTCCTTAGATATTGCTGTTGTGCCCTTTTGACAACCTTCCTGCATATAATGTGTTTTGATTTTGCTTAACAGCCACTCAACACTTTCTAAGGGTTTTACCCTAATACCCTTAGCCTTTTCCGAGACTCAAGATCAGATATGCCCCTTTTTCCCCAGAAACAACCTTATATGTAAACAATGCGCAACTTTTATAGCTTACAACCCTTGCCCCAGGGGCCACGGGGGTTATGCCATCCCCGGAGGCATAGTTACGAGTATTTGACTTTTCGACCGTTTTGAAAAAGATGGCTATTCCAAAATTTTGATCAGATATATTTGGGGGGAAGGCAGCTAAAAAAGGAGTCAGAGGGGGACTGGTTACCCCTCGACCAATTTTCAACATCCCCCTAAACATGCCCTGAAAGTTTAAACTTAATATCATCAGACGATCTTGAGATACTGCAAATGTGCGATTTTGATAAACTGGATGCACATAGTATCTTTTGATTCAGTTTATCACCCCCCTCCACATTCCCCGAAGTTTTGCCTTAATACCCTTAGCCTTTTCAAACGCACTCGGATTCAAACATTCACCCCTTTCTAATGATAAATCCTGCATATGATATAGGGAAATTACATAATTTAGAATACTTGCCCCGGGTGTGGGGGCATGGCATACCTCGAGGCATAGCTATTACACCATTTGACTAGTTTGAAATAAATGATAATTTCAAAATTACGATCAGCATTGACTAGAGGGGGTACCTAAAAGGTGCAAGGGAGGGGGTTGGTTGCCCTCCAATTCCTCTTAAAAATCCCTCAACATACCCTGAAAGATTCAACTTAACACCCTCAGCCTTTCCTTGGATGTCGCTGACACTCCTGTTTGACAACCAGCCAGCACTCAGTGTGTTTTAATTGTGTTCAGCCTCCCTCTCAACATTTCCTTAAGGTTTCATCTTAACACCCTAAGCCCTTTTGGAGACCCAGGATCAAACATGCCCTCTTTCCCCAACAAAACCTTATATGTTAACAATGGGCAACTTGGATAACTTGCAGCCCTTGCCCTGGTGGCTATGGGGGCATTGTCAACGCCAGAGGCATAGCTATTTGAAGTTTGAACTATTTTGAACAAAATGACTGTTGGACGCATTTGGCTATTTTGATTGGACAAATTTGGGTAAAATAAGCGGGGGTGGGGGGTTGTTTGCCTTCTGATCACTTTTTACTCTTAAAAAGGGGCACTAGAACTTTCGATTTCCAATATAATGAGCCCCCCCCCCGAAAGTTATACAGCCACCTCTTTCATATAAAGTGTCTCTAAAAAAAATGAACATAATACATTGAAGCCTTCTTGCTCTACAGGCAACGCTATAGCGTTGCCTACTAATATCTATCACTCAAAAACTTCTTAAACAAAATCCTTCTTTTCTTCTGCTCAGCTTGAAGCAATTTTTCTCAATTACTTCAAGCTACTTTTCTGACTTTCTAGCTCTTTCATTTCTGGCTGTTTTTTTATCTTTCCTCCCATTGAGATCTTCTGTTACTTCGTAAACTATTAATAAAAAAAAAGATATTCAATTCAATTTCTCCATTGACTAATTCTAAGCTCTCGAGTTTGAAATCCAACTGTTCTTCGAAAACTCCTCTTAGATTCTCAATCTAGAGTCTACCAACATCATACCAACTCAAAAGATGGCTGCCCTTCTTAGTTTCAGCTCTAGATTGAGTTCAAATGCAAGTGATGGCCAGCTTTAAATTTAGCATGAACAACAGCACTCCCAGATACCTTAATGTCCTGTATGGATCCAGTCAGTCTTTGATTGCAATAGCATAATCTATAAGGTTGCTGTCTTACCATCATGTGAGAATCATGTTAAATTATGGGTTATTTGATGACCAAAAACCCTAGGCTATTGGTTATTCCTACATTATTGTGCCTACAGAACTTTGGCAGTCTTTTACCATTAATATTACTTACAAAATTTGGTAAATTCTTTAAAATTTACCAAATTTACCGAATTTGGTAAAATTCTTTACTATACCAAATTTGCCAAGTTAGGGGAATTAACGAATTTCGCCAATCCACCTAACCGCAATGTTGTCTATTTATTTCTATAACTGCATGTAAAATTCATCTGAGTCACACCTGAGCTAACGTTAATCATTTTTACATAGGAAAATCCCACTGTTACTAATACTTTGCTCTTTTTGGTCATGAAGTGTGCATCTATATTTCTATCAATCATACTGTCCAAAACCAAAACAGCGTTTGGAGCTTACTTATGTCTCTTGACATTTACTCCCTGTGTATATACCCCATCTTTCCTAGGTGAAAGGATCAATTCAATATTCGTTATATTTTTACTATCCTAACCTGAGAAATCAGTTTCCAAGACTCCTAACAAGCATAGCTGTAAACATATAAATTTGCAAGTCAAAATACAAACGCAATAGTTAAACCAGTGGTTAACTATCCTGCTCAGAGTTTTGGCATAATTTAAATAGTTATGATGTTTACCATAAAACAAAACAGCGGATTTCATCAGTGAATGTCAAGGACTAATACCCGTCAAGTGTACAGAAAGCACTAAGCCAGAAGTAGCAAAAAGTTTCTAGGAACTCAATTGAATAAAAGTTTTGCATGAACCTGGGGCAACTGGGCAGAGACAAGGCGACGTACTTTACATACAATTTCAGGCGTATTAACTTGCAATTTTTTATACCATTTATGAATGTAAATAGTGCACAACGAAAAGGCAACCCATAGCAAATAAAATAGCTAGAAAAAGCATAAAAATAGCCCCAAAACCCATGCCTAAACAAAATAGGAAAACAGAAAAACTGTGTATTAAGAAAAAAAAAAACGGTGCAATACTATGTCATCTACTATACTATAACTTACTCAAGGTTGTCCTCAAGAACAGTGCTGTTTCCAGTTACGATTCTGGTCAGATAGCCTCGCTGGAGGGCCATCCTAACAAAAATCCGAGGCCACGAAGGAGGGGTTTCCCTTCCGGTGATAAGGATAAAGGAAGGCGTCTTCCGACAGAGTAGAGACCCAGAATAATCTCAAAGCCCCTGGGGTGGTCCCGTTAATATACACAGAAGTTAACAGAGAGGTAGTACTTAGAGGTTGATACAGAGGTAAATATAGGTGGTAATAAAGGGTAAAACTCATGGTAAGATACGAAGTTTAAGGTAAAGATAGAACAGTCATGGGATGAAGACGAAGACACACTAGAGGCTTTGGAGTATATTGTTTTACTTTTAACTAAAGGGTGAGATAAACTCATTGGCATTAGTCACAATAAAATTATTTTCATAGAAAATAGAATTGTCATTGTGCCCAAAGAGCATGGTTAACTGATAAGAGTGGAAACTTACACTAGTGCCAAAGAAAATCACCAACGCCATCTAGATCCTGGCAAAATTATAAGGCTAGGACTAGCCTAGTGTATGTCTCTTAAACAGTAGATTAGTCCACCCTAAACAGTCGAATACTTGTATTTTTAGACAGTTTGAAATAATGGTGAAAGCAAAGTCAAAAACCATTTAAATAGTAGGTCTACCAGTTTCAACCTAGGCCTACTTTGTGTAGCCTAGACAGGCTAATTGACTTAAATTAGTTCTTGGAAAAAAAAAAACACAATACGGGTTATTTATTACTTACACAGAGACTTCACCTTTAAATGATATAAATATACAGATTAGGCTAGGCCTATATCATTATCATATCAATTATCCAGTTCTTTTTGAAATTTTTTACTTATTTAAAGACGCTTTTAATGCTTTCTGTAGTCACTATGCTGCCTTTGGCACTAATAGTTTCCAGTTCCTATCTTTCTATGTTAAATCGCGAAAAATCCAATTCTTATCAGTTACCCATACCCATTGATTCTGCCTATAAGTCTACTTTTCTAACTGTAATGTGACTGCCACAAGCTTGAACATTCTGCAAATACTTTGATCTTATTTACCTCCAAAAGTTCTCTTCGCTCTTCATTAGCAGCTCTGTATGCATCCGAGTCTTTGTAATTTTGAAATTCATTTTCTACCCCTTTCATGGGTATCCAAGACTAGAATGAGAAGAAAATAAGAAAAATCAAAATTGAAATACAAATAGGAAATTCCTAATTAAGTTTAATAATCAGAAATACCATGACAGTAACAAATTTTAAGAGTGTGAACAAAATAAACTACATGAATATTCTTCTAACATTACTATATGATGTTATTGAGGTCTCCCAGCAAGATTATTATATCTCAAAATTTCAAGATTTCAGCTTTGACTATTTGTCTTTTATCTAGACAATTTGTGCCATGTAAGGGCCGATGGGCAGTAGGAATTGTTTCAATTGAGTTATGGTCAGAAAATGTACATGTTTCACAGGTATTAATTAAAAAAAACTTTTTCCACAAAATAAGTTTTTCAAAGAAAAGTAAAGAACTAAATTAAACCAAAAATGAGCAAAAATAAAATCAAATAATCTACCAAGCGTGAAACTACCACAAATCAGCATCAATAAATAAATGAAACCCAAAAAGAACATAAATTACAATAAATAACCGAGTCAAATTCAAAACGAGCAGAAATTAACATGAGTAGGGCTCAAAACCCTATGCCTTCCCAAGGCCAGAACATAATTTGCCCTTTACTGAAAAAATATAAATGTTTTACTTTTATAACTTCAATAAATCAAATAACATTAACATTTTGATTTCTAAATATCAGTAAATGCATATTAAACTGACAATGCACATTTATTTGTTTCTAAGACAAAGCTTTCAATAAAAACCTTATATGCCCCCAGGGCAAAACTTACAACCCTTATCCTGAGAGCTGTGGGGGGAGTGTCATCCTCAAAGATATAATTTCCGGACCTTTCAACTACTTTGAACAAAATGGCTATCTTAAAATTTTGATTGGATGTGTTTGGATAAATGGTGGGCGTGGAAGGGGTGTTAGTTGCCTTCCAATCACTTTCGACTATTAAAAAGGGCACTAGCCATTTCAATTTCCAATCAAATCAGCCCTTTTTTAAGTTTCTACGACAACTTTCTATAAAAAGCTTATATTCCTCCAGGGCATAACTTACAACCCTTGCCCTTAGAACTGTGGGGGGGGGTGTCATCCTCAAAGACCTAATTTTCAAAACTTTCAACTACGTTGAACAAAATTGCTATCTCAAAATTTTGATTGGATGTGTTTGGGGAAAAGGTGGCCGTAAGAGGGGGGTTACTTGCCCTCAAATCACTTTCGACTATTAAAAAGGGCACTAGCCCTTTGAATTTTCAACCGAATGAGCCCTTTTTGAAGTTTCTACGACAAAGCTTTCTATAAAAAACCATATATGCCCCCAGGGCATAACTTACAATCCTTTCCCTGAGGACTGTGGGGGAGTGTCCTCCTCAAAACATAATTTCTATCTGGAAATCAACTATGGTGAACAAAATGGCTATCTCAAAATTTGTATTTCTCAAAATAGCTATCTCAAAAAGGTGCATTTAGGACAAATTTCTTATGCTTGAGCCGTTTTACTTTACATTTCCGCACCCGTGATTGTACATGGGTGTGCAATCACGCACCCGTGTGTGATTGTACTCCAGGTTTTACTGAATTTTTCCTAGAAGTCAGTTTATTTATTAATGCGTGAAATAATTTTCCTACATTATGCGTTGTGCAAGACAACTTTTCAACACAGCCGCCAGAGAAATATATATTGCACATTTCTCCACGTTTTGCTTTATCTTTCCAAGAAGCCAGTGTACCTGTATTTATTGACGCGTAGAACTAGTTTCCCTAATTCGGGGAAGAGACTTAATTTGCTATCAGGCAGGGGGGCAACTTCCCGTCCCACAATACGGCCCCCCAGACCCCAACTGAAACTTAGCTTCTTAAAAATCTTTTCAAAACTAAGATAAGCATGCATAATTCAAGCATCCACAGAAACGAGTCAGTTTTCTTTAGTATAGCTTCACCTTTATGGTACTATAGGGCTCATTTTTCAAATTTCAATATCATTTTCATCTGACTTGGGAAAATTGGCTCCAACTTTGCCCCCTCCCCCCTCCCAGGATTTAAACGAAATTACGCCACTGATTATGGGTTGTGTAAGGCGGCTGTTAATACAAATGCATTTATCCTTTCATCTAAATGGTATTTATCGTATGTATACATCACAACTTCTCCACATTCTGGTTTATCTAACGCGCCTGTTTATTTTCACGACTGCTTATTTCCCATGGGTAGAAATTGGCATGTCTTTCACACAAAACTGGCCTCCGTTTCAAGCCCTACAATTTAAGCTTAAGCTAAAATAATTTCTAAAATTCACAATAAAACCTATTCAAAAAAATGTTGGATAAATTCGAAAATGGATTAATGTGATTTTTACACTAGCAGTCAGAAAAATACAAAGTTTAGACAATTCTGACGCAGTATATTTCGAGAAATGACCCTATCTCCAAGCCTCAAAAATCGAAAAAAAGATCGACATGCGTAGCCTTGCCTTATCACCGTCGATAAATGGTTGCGCACGTTTCCAGTCGACGAAATCAAATATCCAATAATTAAAATGAAGAATAATATATAAAAAATAAATAATAAATAATAATAATAATCAAATAATTATTTTATAATAATATCAATCCAATAATTCACAATATCAAAGTAATATATCAAAATAATATCAATCAAGTAATTAGTATATATAATAATAATAAAATAATAAATTAAAAATAAATAATAATAACCAAATTTTTAGATACCATTATCACTGTCCATGGTATTTGAAACATGTATCAACACTGGAGAGAGTAATTTGTCCTTTAGGGACATGATAACATGTTCCTCAAATTCATGTTGAAACAAAACTCCATGCTTCATAGTTTATATTTCCCCTTGCCATCTTTTTGTGTTTGTTTATTTATTATCTTCTACAGTTCGAATATGAATATTGAGATTTTTATCTGTGAGGGCCAATCCTTAACAAAACTTCGCAACCCAGACAATATAGCATTTAATCAAAATGACACATGTGTGTCATTTTTTACAACTATATGAAACTCAGCAAGTAAGCATCAAGCGCACTAAAGATACTAATCTTCTACTTCTATTAATGAAGCTATCAGCCAGTTAAACTTAAACTCGAAACTTAAAAAAAATTCACGACTATCTACTGATCACAGCTCGTGTAACCATCAAGTGCACTAAAGATACTAATCTTCTACTTTTATTAATGAAGCTATCAAATTCTACTTCTATTAATGAAGCTATCAGCCAGTTAAACTCAAATTCAAAACTTAAAAAAAAATTCACGACTATCTACAGATCACAGCTCGTGTAAGCATCAAGTGCACTAAAGATACTAATCTTCTACTTTTATTAATGAAGCTATCATTCAATTAAACTCAAAGCTAAACTAAAAAAATTCACGACTATCTACAGATCACAGCTCGTGATCTGTTGCAAAGTTTTGCGTTTTGCTCGGTTGCGAAGTTTTGTAAAGTATAGCGGATCTGCATGCCTAATGTGTTTAAAAGCCTGGAAAGACTACGAAAAACAAGCAATCATAGTTGACATATATACGAGAAATTGTAAAAAAAAAATATTTAGGGTGCGCGACCGAAGGCCCCCTTCCCTGTGTATGTGCCAGGCTTTACATATTTTATAATTAGTTTAATCTGAATACGATCTGTGTGAGTCTCGCAGTAATCATAATCAGTGTCTAGGTCCTTTTCAGTGAGACAAATTTTGTGCTTAGATCTGTCTCTCTTTCTGTGTATCTCAATCTAGTTTTGGACCATTGCTGAACCTTGATAAGCTTAAATGCTTGTTACTTATGACTAATATGAATGCAACTAACAGCACATATAACTAAGCTGATTTAATTTATTCAAAGGCTACCCATTAGTCTAGCATCAGTGCAGAAAATTGGATTATGATGATAGCACTGAAGGCGCCAAAGGCAGAATGGTGCCAGACGGTACCAAACGGAAGGACAATGGTACAACACACGAAGCATGTATCTTATGGTAACTAAATCAGAACTTTGAAGCTTTTTTTGCTTCACATTAGCCAAAATGAATAGCTCTTAATCATACATTTAAATAATTCAGGACATGAATATACTAAGTAGCGAGACTTCCAAATCAGCCATTATACAAAAGGAAAAACACAATCTTTTAAAATATACCTATCTAGGTGGCCAACATGCCTCGGCAAGTATATTCTGAAAATCCTGGAATAAATTATTATAGGAAACAATAGCCACTACCAGATTTGAACAGTAAAACTCAATTACTTAGAAAACAAAATTACAATAATCAGTACAGTTACCGACATAGGACCAAGAAAATGTTCTGAATTTCCCAAAATTATACGTTTTTGGCTCATTTGTTTTTGACTAAAGTGTCTCTCTAGATTCTCGCGAAAAAGTACATGCTTACTGATTTTTTTTATCATAATAAATCAAGGATTTCTTTCCTGCCCAGCATTTCTTTTCTCCCTTCTTTTCTTTTATTCCTTGTTTTCTAAGTTTTTGTTGTTATTGGGTTTTTTTTTGTTAATTAAGTTAATTTTGCTATTATTATTATTATAACGAGAAGTGTTGTTTTGTGTATGTCCCATTATTTACACACCCAACCTTACGAGCTCTGCTCTCTGTTAGGGGTTAATGTTTTTGTTTCTTTTATGTAGGCTATACTAAATAAATAAATAAGGATTAAAGACAGATTCCTGCTTTTATTACAAATGATAGCTACATCGGAGTAACTAAATGATTCTCCAATGAAATTAATATGAACTTCGATATTCAATATTAAACTCTATATCAAACCTAAGAAGAGAGGGGGTCAAGAGGGGGAATTTTTAAAAACTAGTATAGATTAAGGGGATGCACTACCTCAAGAGTTCTATCCTCTGGATCTTCTGCAACTTCATCCAACTTGTCACAAATCTTCTTCAGTCTGTTGAAAAGTGTACGGATTGTTTTCATCTGTTCTAGAATTTTCATTTTCTTTTCGTTGTTTGCGGCTACTACAGCACCAAAATTATTGGGTGGCTGGAACGGTAACAGCAAATAAGGTAAGGGCGAAAATATTAACAGTAAGGTAAGGGCGAAAACAGCCCCAAAATTACTGGGTGGCTGGAACGGTTACAGCAAATAAGGTAAGGGCGAAAACAGTAACAGTAAGGTAAGGGCAAAAACAGCACCAAAATTACTGGGTGGCTGGAACGGTAACAGCAAATAACGTAAGGACGAAAAAAGTAACAGTAAGGTAAGGGCGAAAACAGCACCAAAATTACTGGGTGGCTGGAACGGTAACAGCAAATAACGTACGGGCAAAAACAGTAACAGTAAGGTAAGGGCGAAAACAGCACCAAAATTATTGGGTGGCTGGAACGGTAACAGCAAATAAGGTAAGGGCGAAAACAGTAACAGTAAGGTAAGGGCGAAAACAGCATCAAAATTACTGGGTGGCTGGAACGGTTACAGCAAATAAGGTAAAGGCGAAAACAGTAACAGTAAGGTAAGGGCAAAAACAGCACCAAAATTACTGGGTGGCTGGAACGGTTACAGCAAATAAGGTAAGGGCGAAAACAGTAACAGTAAGGTAAGGGCGAAAACAGCATCAAAATTACTGGGTGGCTGGAACGGTAACAGCAAATAAGGTAAGGGCGAAAACAGTAATAGGCTTAAGAAGATTGTTTGGACTATTTAAGACTTGAGAGCGAATCTACCGAGACATGACTGAAGATGGGACAAAGAGTGGCTGAAGATTGCCAAAGAATCTGCAGCCAAAAGGTCAAAGGGTCACTGTAATTAATACTATGTTCCTTTGGCCCCGGCTGGGCCAGTTCATCGTCGAATTACCACCAAAACTAAATTAAGGAGAAATCTGATATTGGTAAAGGATATAATTTATAACCAAATACCAGGAACTCTACAGGCTTACCGGTTTTCCCGGAATCTCACAGAAAGAGGAGACAAGAGATCGCAGGAAACAATTCAACACTAAATATGATGTAGGTTATTTTGTTCAATTACCTAGGCGATGAGCGGATCCAAATGGAACGAAGTGCTAAACAGCTTAGTAACAATCCAATTAATCAGTAACTTATAAAGCAACAAAACAATTTAGCTACAAATTGTGTAACTCTCTTGTCCATTTTTCCCCCAAGTCAGCTGTCATGGCAACGTCTTTCTATGATAACGTGTTTCCAATATCTACGTTATAATTCACTTTAGGACATGAAACTTGGCATATATTTGTTTAGGATTACAAGATCTTTCAGGCTTCTCTAAATAAAAAAAAAGCCCTTAGACTATCATTAGAAGGCCAAATACTCCCTTTATCATTTACTCACCTCCTTCCTCTAGAGTGGAGAAGGCAAATAAAGGAGGAGTACACTATGAATACGCTTGTTTTGGCTCATTCAACCCCCATACCTCCAAAAACGTATTCGGATTTCCATAAAGAACAGAACTGTGTATATCTACGACTGTAAAGTTCATAAATGAAAGAGAAGCTACAAAACTTGCGCAGTCTACCTTAGACATGTTTAAGATTCACCCATGTGTTTTAAATAGAAAAGATTAAATATAAGACTTAAACTTTCCCTCTTGATAGAAACACGAGCATAGATTGCCACAACCTTTGTTGTGGGCATACGTTCAAGAATACAACTACACTAGGCAAATAATATAGGCAATATAAGAGGTTAAAAGAAAGAATCATACATGACTGTAAGCAGGACTGGATTTACTCAGAGGCCGAGTAGGGTATTGGTCCACTGAAGCTACCTTGTCATATGTTTATAACTGGCCCATGAAACTTGTTCATTGCTAAGGAACGTATTGCAAAAAAACAGAGCTTTTCCTTCATTATTTAACTAGCTTAAAATTTTCATTTGAAAGATATAAATTTAAAAGATAAATTAAAAAATTAGAAATAAGAATAATTACTAAAAAATTAAAATTATTCAAACTTAAATAAATAAAAAAGATATAAGTTTCTACAAATTTTCATATAAAATTTTGTATAAAAAAAAATCAGTTTTGAATTCTTTTTACTAGCTTAAAACTTGATGTAATAATAATCAGTAAATACAACAGTGAGAAAAGGGGCGAGTTTGATTGCCTTCCCTTTCTAATATGCACTTAAGGGAAAACACGATTTGAATAACTAAAGCACACTTATTCATACAAGATGGTAAATTCTCTTTTTTTTTCCCCCTTCGATCATTAATGTGTTTATTGTGTGTTTAGTGTTTAATGTTCTGTCATATTAACACTGAGATATTGGGTATTAATCTCTCTTTTTGTCTTCAGTCATATCAACTATAAAAATCCAGCTCTGAGAAACAAAAAAAGAAGTTCTTGTTTTAAGTCCTGCGATTGAAATGAATATTATTATAACGTAAAAATGAAATAACAGGTGTGAAATGAAAAAGTTAAAATGAAATAACGCACATGAAGCCTCAAACATAGTTTTGCGTTTTCACTGGGAGGAGGGGGAGTTACCAAGTTGGAAAAAAAGTTCGCTGAAAATGTTCAACTGAAGGTTAGTTTAGTCTTATCAGCTACATCGTAAAAGCACTAAGCCATTGCCAAGCAACCTTTGGTAATATATCGGCTTTGTTTTTTGTTTATTTAAGCAAAATAAAATAATTACGATTTAAATATTTAAATATGTTTAAATATATTATATATTTAAATATTTTATTTAAAGATAAATATTTAATTAATTTCGTTATGCAGCTTTTGAAATATAATAATTACGATATAAATATTTAAATATATTTAAATATATTATGTATTTAAATATAAATATTTAAATAATTTTGTTATTCTGCTTCTGAAATATAATAATTACGATATAAATATTTAAATATGTTTAAATATGTTATATATTTAAACATTTTAGTTAAATAATTTCGTTTTTCAGCTTTTGAAATATAATAATTACGATATAAATATTTAAATATAAATATTTAAATAATTTTGTTATTCTGCTTCTGAAATATAATAATTACGATATAAATATTCAAATATATTATATACTTAAATATAATATTTAACTATAAATATTTAAATAATTTTGTTATTCTGCTTCTGAAATATAATAATTACGATATAAATATTTAAATATATTATATACTTAAATATAATATTTGAATATGAATGAAGCTTTTTGCCATTCTCCAGGCCTCCTAGCACCCTCCCCCTTAAAAAGTGGTCACCTTTAGCATAGGAAAAGACCCTTAATTTTTTATGTTAATTGCAGAAAAAAGCTTTTGGTTTGTTTTTTTTCGGGGGGGGGCACAATTCTGAGGAAGATATTTCAAGACCATAATTTATACATTAAGATCCAACTTGGCCAGGAACGCAAGATTTTAAATTTCAAATTGCTCACGGAAGTCAGCTTGTTGGCTCCTATTTAGAGTGTTTGCTGGATCTTATTCTGTTTAGACCCCACTTTCGACTAAACCATTACATATTTTTATAATTTATTTGTTCATTTTTTTTCTCAGTTTTTTCGTGCAAGAGGGCACTCTTTGCACAAAAACTTACAGGTGTAAGTTCCAAGTCGTTTGAAGAAAAAGAAACTTCTTGAACCAGTTTTTGGGGACCTTATATTTGTCTTTATATATTCGGACCCTCTTGGCCAAATAGTTTAAGCACAACAATTCGAGCTGGTTAGAAAAAACTTTTTGGGTCTTTTTCGGTCTCGTTTTTTTTCGTAAGGGGACCATGGCCTCAAACCATTTTTAAGACAATATGGCTTTTGGTCCCTGGTCCAAGTAACTATCCTTTAAAGTGCCAAGATCAAATTTACGTGCGAATGACTGGTGTAGTATATTACGACCAGCTCATCAAAGTTTAGGTTCACTGACCAGTGTTAAAACAAATATACCTATATCGGTTCAAAAGTTCACTGTTTTCCAATTAAGAAATGTGCAAAAACTAAGCTCTTTTTTTTAATGTCAGTCAAATATCTATTGCACTGAGATCGACAGCACAAAAAAAAACCATTGAGCTAACATGTTGCTCCCACAACGAATTGAGGAGAGAAGGCCTCTTATGGTTGCATGGTTGTGTTAGGATGGTAATGTCTTTCTTTTTGTTTTACCTTTATTTTGATGGTAAGTGGAAGGAACTGAATGTTCTAAGGCACCAGCGGGTAGTACTGGACTGGATACAAAGAATTTAAGAGGATAGTAGGGTGACCAGCCCTGGTCTATCCCGTTGTACAATTTTACTCTTTTTTATGATGGGGGGGGGGGGATTGGTATAAACAAATTACGAAGAGAATGATATCACTTGCTTACTTCTCTGTGAACGACATCTATAAAATAAAAGATCGGTTTTAGATAGCTCTGCTGCATCAGTAATGAATGTAGTAGCCTTCTTCGTAAAAAAATTATATCATGTAGAATTGTTACACGAAGTTCGGCGTTTAAGCTGAACGTCGATTTTGTTCTGTAAGCCTTTCAGACAAACCCATTAGCCTACCGTCTCCCTACCATTCAGCTATTGATGGGGTAAATTATTGGCAAATGACTTTGATCAATAAGTGAGGAACGAGTTTTGGTTCGACTAGTTTATTCATCTTACAAATAAGAATAGGTAAAATAACGGGAAATTATTTGAATATAGTGGCACTATAGCCAACTTTTCAGCAGGAAATGAACATGTTACACCTGTTTTAAAGTGAAACCCCACAAGGATTTTCAACCTGTATTATTGGTAGCATAAAGAGGGCTATTACCCCTCGAACTAACCCCACCACCGCCCATCTTACCCACAAAATTTTAGGAGAACGTAGGCATGTTGTTCCTTATTTACAGAGGATTCATGCAAAGATTCCCAATCTGAGTGATTAGAGAAGCAAGGTTGACAATTCGCCTTAGCAACTACTTCCCCCCTCCAATTGAAACTTTTAGCAGATATATAGGTATATTGCACCTTGTTTGAAATTAAAAAAAAAAAAATTCTGATGGAAGTAAAGAGCAAAGGTGAAACATAGAACTAACGAAAATTCTAAATTCTAAGCGCTTCTAATGGTGTACTCTTTGTTTTGATCTGACTTTTTTTTAGGAGTTTTTATATTTCTTAACATTGGACGTGATCGTCTCTTACTAGGTTGATAGCTACCGCTGCAACCCGGATTGAAAAAATTCTGATGGAAGTAAAGAGCAAAGGTGAAACATAGAACTAACGAAAATTATTGCTTCGCAGTTGATATCGACATAAATATCTGCACTATTGGTTCAAACAAACTGTAAGATTTCCCTAAATTTACAGAATTCTGAAAACAATATCACTTAACTGAAAACACATATTCACGCAACAAAATACGATTATAAACAGAAACGTCCTTAGTTACAATGCAGAAAATAAAAGACTACTCTATAATGCTCTCAATAGTCTTTCCCCAGCCATGAAACCAGTGTATTTAGTAAGATCAGTAAGATCTTCTCCATTTTCGACGGGTTTTGGTTTCTTTTTCAAAATTTCTGTAAATTTGTTTTCAAAATGACATTTCACTATCAAGATTAATCAAAATAGTAGTTACCATTTCTGAATCAGCTAATAATGGGAATTTTTTCTTCATAGGCAGTTTTTTTAACGTATTTTTAAACTCTTTGTCACCAAGTGCCATGGTTCACTCTATACATGAAACATCACACATGGGTTTTTGATCTGTGTGACTGGAGAAGCAATGTCGGTTAGTGGGACACACAGCAGCCCCTCCTTCCCTGCTGCTAACATTTTAGCATATAGGAAGATGTTTTGCACTTTGTTTCGAACTATATTATGCAGAGAATGTCAAACTATTTGGTAGCAGAATAATGTCAGGCCATGATCTGCAAAAGACCCCCCCCCCCCGTATTTATGATGTGCTCCTCTGGTACTTTTCACGAGCAGTCACCATTCTCCAGTTTTATTATATCAGCACTGATATTGGTTTTGTATATTAAGGTGACAATTGGCTGAGAAACCCAGGTCATCTTTGGCAATGATGAGCTTGCAACTTTTACTACTTGATTTACCTATGATTAGGCTAGTTTCTGACATACATTTTGAGGTTAACAACATTATATCCATCTGTTTCGTGAAGACCGAATTGCAACCAAAAATCTGAAACCGTCTTTTACAAAAATGGGGGGGGGGGTTGTTACTTGTTTTAAGCCTTAACTACTGATGTGTGTTTCACGCTAATATTTTTTTTTTTTTTTTAACAAAATATTTCGATAAGAACATAAACTGGAGCAATCAGAGCATAAAACATCAAGACAATTGAAAACGAACAACAGATTTTATAAAAGAAGCAAAAAAATTAGCATGTATACTTTATGCATTCTTGGAAGTATCAATATTGATTGGGTGTCAGGAAATAGAGAATAAACTGGGTTTTAAGCAAATAAAGTGTAATTCCAAGATAGTCGTTCTGTATATGCACTATTATTGCTCTAAAAGAATAATTATTCTTGGGACATACCATTTGAAAGTTACAAAAAAATGGCTACAACACCACATCGCAAAGGAAATGTAAATACAACTGGAATTCAATCTCAAACAAAATCAAGCACAAAAAGTGATTCACAGTTACAGAAAAAGTATTTTTTTAGTACCCTATTTAGCTCAAATCATATTAAAAACGATTCAGGCTACAAAAGACTTACAAATTAGAATGAGAAAAATTGAAAAAAAAATCTAAAATAAAGGGGACTAGAAACAATGTTAAATTATTTGCTCTTTCATCTCCTTTTCTTTTGAAAAAAAAATAAAACTTCAAAAGCAAAGGCAAATTCCTTAGCAAAAGAACTTGATTCCAGGCTTAACATTACTAGTTTAAACACTTTTGCCAATGTTAAACTAACCTGTACTGTTCTCAAAAGCTGAAAAATTTCTTGTGCTCTGAAAACAATGTCCTGGACTGTATCTTGACCAACCTTGCAAAGACTAGCTAGATTTAAGGCAACCTCCTTGGGAACTGATTGGGACTGAGGTTGTGTACTGGACTGAGAGAATGATCCTCCAAAGCTGCCTGGTGACGACTGACTAGCGGAAATAGGTAGGTTTGATGGTGTACCTGGTTGAGGCAGAGGTGAAGTCAAAGGCTGAGAAGGGGCTGAAGGTGGTCCTTGCTGACTGTACATATCTACTAAAATAAAAAGGGCAGCTTTTTAATTTAGCTATGAATCCGCTAATGGTATAAAACAAAAATATATTTTACACTTGTTTTTACTGTGAAATGGTTATGCTCATTTTAGATGCGCATAACTCTGTTTTAGAATAGGGAGCAAATGCGTTACCCAAGTGAAAATCTAAGGATAATTTCTTAGAAATTCTCAGAAATATGCCATTCTTTGTTTTGAACATGTCTACTAAGAACCAGAGCATTGGGACTTTCTTGAGTGTGCAAGAAAACTGTTGTACCCTATTTCAGCTAAAAGAACAAGGGACACTTTTAAAGAAATAATTAATATATATTATATATAATATAATTAATATATATATAATATATATAATTAATAAATAAAATAACTTAAATATTGAAATATTTAAGTGACACCAAATAGTGTAAACTTGGCATTTTTATTGCCCCGTTTTCATTTTCAGTTTTGAGGCATAAGAGCACAGTGTTTTCAACATAACTGTCCCCAAGTGGGAGTATGTCCTTCCTCTAATATTATCCGGGCTGTACAGAGACGTATTATGGAGATTCAAAAGCCCCTCCAGTGTGCAAGTAAAATTTCACTCATTGGAAAACGAGGGAACTATAACAATACAATTGTATTTTACCCCCCCCCCTCCCCTATCCAAAGAGTCAGATGAATAGATGAAAGAAAACAATGTATATTTTACGAAACTGTGATTTGATTAATAGGAGATTTAGACTACTATCAACAGGAAAGACAGGAAAAATTTAACTAATCTTAGAGCAAAAGTCTGATGAATATTTACAAAATAGATGACCATAATCTTTATTTTGATATTAAACTTTCGCAACTGGTGCAGATGTTTTTTTTTTGTTTTTTTTTTTTTGCATTCACCACATAGGAACCAGCCAACAGCAAATCCACTGTTGATTCACTTACAAGCTGTACACATTCTCAAACTCCAATTTTGATATTAGTAATAATTCTGTTCCTATGAAACAAGAATTTAATACATCAAGCCCACTGTGACAACCTTTTTTTTTTTTTTAACTCAAACAAATTTTCAGTGAGTAAATATTTGCAATAAAACTTCAAATTTTTATAACATAACACAAAATTGTATTTAAATTGCCAATTTTGCATTGTGATATTTATTTTTCATAGGGACCATCAAAAATCTATCTCTCAATTTTTAATTGCAGGAAGACATAATTTTAAAGTGATGATACATGGATATTCTAAGCTGGCTATAATTAAGTTACAAAAAAGAGTAGTTTAGATCAAATTAAAAAATGTGCTATAAAACATAATTGTAAATGGATGTTTTTGATGAATAGCAAAGTATAAGGCATGAATAACTTCCTCTAATAAGTGCCCCTCTGCATGTTCCCCACTTCAACATCAGCACTTTGTACAATAATAACAGAGGAAATCTGTAACTGCATTCATTGTATAAAAAAATAGGAATTATAAATCTAAAGATAAAAAATTTGAAATCAGAAAATAATTAGAAAAATAGCCAAAACATCTGCTTGAGTATGTAGAATGCCACCAAGATAGAGCCAAATAAGCAGTGACCTGACCAGCAGGTCTATTACCTTCTAGTCTAACAAAAATCAATAAATATAATGTAAAGTACTAACACAGAAGAATTTGAAGATTAATAACATCTGGATGAGCAACAATACTGGTCTTGTTTCAGAATTCAAAGTTATAACAACTAAAATGGGATACTTTATGAACATTATTAAATCAGTGAGATTTTTTTCAAGTGAATTAATTTAACATTTCGCAATAAATGGCTTGAGATTTTGGTGATTTATAATCCTGGCCTATATTTCATAATCAATTAGCAACAATTCACTTGAGGTAATGACATATAATACTGACATACATTTATTAACTGAATTATTGGAATTGATTTCAACAAACATTCTGCATCCATACCATTCACGTGCAGGACTCAAGGGAATTACGCTGCGCTAGACTTGGCGGGAGAATGTAATGAGGAGAGGGGTTAGAGAGTTGTTTAAATAGTAGTTAGTTGGTTAGAGAGAGACATGGTACCCACCGGGATTGCCCCTTAAATTGCTAGGACAAGGTAGACAACTGTCAATGCTTCCCTTGTATTCACCTTTTAATTATAAGTCCAGAAAAATCATATCTGACTTTTGTCAAAAAATGCCAAAAAAAAAAAATGCTCGCTCAAGGGGAGGTGGCCAATGCTCCAAATGCAATGATTGGTATCATTTTGCATGTAGCAACACGACTTTGGGAGAACTAAACACAAAGGAAATGTAAGAAGTGTAAAGGAACAACAAATACCCCAAGTCCCAATTCTAAACTTTAGAATGGCTCCTTACTTTCAGTTGAAAATCTTTTATTTTTATCTAATCATATAGAATACAACAATGTACTTACTATATAATTAATAAAAAAAAAAATTCCACAAAATAAGTTTTTCAAAGAAAAGTAAATAACTCCATTAAACAAAAAATGAGCAAAAATAAAATCAAATAATCTACCAAGCGTGAAACTACCACAAATCAGCATTGATAAATAAGTGAAACCCAAAATGAACAGAAATCACAATGAATAAGTGAGTCATACTCAAAACGAGCAGAAATTAACATAAGTTGGGATCAAAACCCCAATGCCTTCCCAGGCCAGAACATAATTTGTACCTTACTAAAAAAAAATATAAATGTTTTTACTTTTATAGCTTTAATAAATCAAATAATATTAACATTTTGATAACTAAATATCAGTATATGCATATTAAACTGACAGGGCTCATTCATTTATATTTTTTTCAGTAAAGTGCAAATTATATTCTGGCCTTGGGTTTCAACTATGTTGAACAAAATGGATATGTCAAAATTTTTATTGGATGTGTTTGGGGAAATGGTGGGTGTGAGAGGGGGTTAGTTGACCTTCAATCACTTTCAACTATTAAAAAGGGCACTAGCCCTTTCAATTTCCAATTGAATGAGCCCTTTTTGAAGTTTCTACAATGTTGCTTTCTATAAAAAAAACCTTATATGCCCCCAGGGCATATCTTACAACCCTTGCCCTGAGGGCTGTTGGGGAGAGGGGTTGTCATCCTTAAAGACCTAATTTCCAAAATTTTGATTAGATGTGTTTGGGGAAAAGGTGGGCATAAGAGGGGGGTTAGTTGCCCTCCAATCACTTTTGAATATTAAAAGGGCGCCTTTAAATTTCCAATTGAATGAGCCCTTTTTCAAGTTTCTACAACAAAGATTTCCATAAAAAACCTTATATGCACCAAGGGCATAACTTATGAAACTTGCCCTAAAGACTGTGGGGGGAGTGTCCTGCTCAAAGGTATAATTTCCTGAACTTTAAACTGTGTGGAACAAAATGGCTATCTCAAAATTTTGATTGGATGTGTTTGGGGAAATGGTGGGTGTGGAAGGGGTGTTAGTTGCCTTCTAATCACTTCTGACTATTAAAAAGGGTACTAGCTATTTCAATTTCCAATCAAATGAGCCCTATTTGAATTTTCTACAACAATATATTGTATAAAAAGCTTATATGCCCCCAGGGCATAATTTACAACCCTTGCCCTGGGGGCTGTGGGGGCAGTTGTCATCCTCAAAGACCTAATTTCCAAAACTTCAATCTACTTTGAATAAAATGGCTATCTCAAAATTTTGATTGGATGTGTTTGGTGAAAAGGTGGGTGTGAGAGGGGGTTAGTTGCCCTCTAATCACTTTCAACTACTAAAAAGGGCATTAGCCCTTTGAATTTCCAATCGAATGAGCCTCTTTTGAAGTTTTTACAACAACACTTTCTGTAAAAACCTTATATGCCCCTAGGGCATAACTTACAACCCTTGCCCTGAGGGCTGTAGGGAATGTCCTCCTCAAAAACATAATTTCTATCTGGAAATCAACTATGCTGAACAAAATGGCTATCTCGAAATTTGGATTGGATGTGTTTGGGGAAATGGTGGGCATGGAAAGAGTGTTAGTTACCTTCCAATCACTTTCAACTATTAAAAAGGGCACAAACCACTCCAATTGAATGAGCCCTTTTTGAAGTTTCTATGACAACTTCTTTGATACAAAGTGCCCTGGTCTAAAGGAAAAAAAAAATAATACATTGTGCCGACATTGTTCTTGTATGCCCCCAGGGCATAACTTAAAACCCTTGCCCTGGGGTTTGTGGGGGAGTGTCCTCCTCAAAGACACATTTTCTATCTGGAAATCAACTACTCTGAACAAAATGGCTATCTCAAAATTTTGATTAGATGTGTTTGGGGAAATGGTGGCCATGAAAGGGGTATTAGTTGCCTTCCAATTAGTTTTGACTATCAAAAAGGGCACTAGCCACTCCAATTTCCAATCAAATGAGCCCTTTTCAAAGTTTCTATGACAACTCCTTTAATACAAAGTGCCCTGCTATGAAAACAAAAAAATAATAACACATTGTGCCAACATTGTTCTTTACTTAGGCAGTGTAATTGCACTGCCTATGATCAGAAATATCAAAGTTAGAAATGCATTTTTTTTTTTTTTTTTTTACAAATTCAATACTCCTTTCAGGAATGAATATGGATACAGACTTTATTTGAAATATTGTAAAAAAAAAAAATTCTTTTGGGCACCAATTCTTTAGTTTTTGCTGCATCAAACCTTTTCTCTTCTTTTTCATTGCCATAATGCAAGAACAAATTTATTATACATATATACCCCCAGTGGTTATCAAAATAGCTATAGGCTGATATATCTGCTATTCCAACTAGTGCTGCATTTTATGTTGCCAATTTTATAAATTCACCAATTTGCCTTACCCCTTTTATATTAATTTAGCACAAAAATATAAGAGTCAGGTTGTGCCTAGCCATGAATAGTGTGACAAGAGGCATATGGCATCTATATCTTAAGAACCTGAGATAATTGGAACAGTCCATTGTCATACCCACCTTTTCTTAGCATTCTTATTGCCTCTCTTAATTAGGAATAAGAAAAGAATACTAAAAAATTATTCTTTTTTTCTTCATTATTTTTCTCTCTATTGTCTCTCCTTTCCTTGCAAAATCTTTATCTGTCAAATACAACTATCCACAATGCCAATTATAGCGGGATGTCAGCTATTAGAAAAAAATGTTGCTTGCCCCTTCTACTGAGTTGCTGAAGCACTAAATTTAGAAATGTAGGCAAGGCTAAGATTAGCCTTTGCTTGGGAATAATTAATTTTAGTTTCCATAGCCTAAAGCTTACCACTTTTATTTCAAAACTGCTTCAACATGGAGTAATGATATAAATATGACTTTTATTACATTGAATTAAACAAAATAAAGTTTTACTGTATCATTAGACAAACATTCTGGAACACATTCTATGGATTTTAAAAAGAACCTTTTTTGTGTCTTCATAAAAAAAAAATGGTAAAATTGTTGCCTCCCTTTATTTTCAGAATTGGTGCCCTAGGAAATTCTCAAAATCACTAATAGGAAACCTAGCTAGCTGGGCAAATGACAACTAGTGATGCCTAACCCATGCCCACTAAAAAGCTCTATCACCACAATCCACAAATGAACCCTTAAAGGACAACAGGAGGGAAAGACCAGAGGCTACTAAATGTATACAACTTTTTGGGATATATAGCCTATACATAAATATATAGACCTATATAGCCTACATGGATATATATAGGCCTATATATATATATATATAGGCCTATATATATATATATATATATATATATATATATATATATATATATATATATATATATATATCCCGGGACATACTTTACCTGCAGACACATCCCTGAAATTTTTATTTTCCTAACCTAACCCTTTTCCAAGACAGCCAAAAGTTGCTAAAGTATAATTATACCAAAAAAAATAACAAATTAAATTAGCCTACATATGCTACTGCATCAGGAATAACTGACAAAATTATTAAAGTAAAAAACAGTAACCTATTGAAAAATGAATAAATTTTAAGAAAAGCTAACCTTCTTTTGAATTTTTAAATTCTTTGCCATAAGATAACGAGTGGCAGCGCTGCCACTCGGGCCATTTGGGATTTACTAGTTTTGGGAGAAAAAATTTACTAGATTGGCTTCCGTTTTACTAGATGTTGCAAAAAAGTGCGCGTGTCGCGGCTTTCGCCGCGACACGCGCGTTGGCGTCAGAAAGCTAGTAAATGTTTTTTGTCATCAAAATGAAAACAAAACTAAAAAGTAGCTAGTAAGCATTTTTTTCTGCTTGTGCGACATCTTAGTATGATTTATTTTGGCCATTCGGCTTATTTGCCTTCAAATATGTAGGAAATGTGTCCCCAGTTATTCATTAGGTCCCAACAGTTTCTTCCAGTCTGGAATGTTCTAGTACTTTTAAGGGTAGACTTTTCTTTCCTCCACTGGCCCCTCCTTTGGCATTGGAGATCAAATTTTCTGAACATTATCTTTTCCAAAATGGTCGAAAGGTCCCATGAACATGCTTCCTGGGATTACAATAACGGTGGCCGACGTTTAAACCCACAGAAAATACTCCCCCCCCCCCCCAGGAAAATAAGGCTTTCCAACTTTGAGAATTTTATTTGAGTTTTTTTTCATTTTCCGTAGGGGGAAGTAAATTTGGTACTTGTGTATTTTACGCCACTTACTCAAGTTTACGCTTTGTAAAACTCGAGAACAAACTGGTTTCTTCGTTAGTTTCTTTCAGCTTAGCACGAAACAAAACAAAGACAAGTAACAAAATAGATGAGAAATATATAGTTTGGGCTATATATTTGCACATAAGGGGGGGGGAAGTATTTGGACAATTTGAAGTCAGAAAAGAATTCTTACTTCATAATATACAGAAGAATTGTACCTAACACAGTTTGCATGCAGGCCCGCTATACTTTACCAATCTCCTTAATGTGTTAATATGTAGCCCCTTTTTTTTAAGTAATGATGAAACCGGTTTGTACTCGAGTTTTACACATAGAGTGAATGGCGTATAATACACGAGTACCGGAATTTTTCATGGAGAGGACCAGATTTCCCGGTATTGTTTAAAAACGATTCAAGCAGACAACGTCTTATCACCGGCGAAAAAATGTTACTTCTAAGAGAAATTTGATAATGTTAGGTAAAAGTTTGTTAGTATTAAAGAAAAGTTGATACTTCGAAGAAAAAATTTGTTAGTGTTAAGGAAAGCTTTCTAATTCTGGCAGAAAACTTGTTATCATAACGAAAAAAATGTTACTTCTAAGAAAAATTTGGTATCTTTGACTGAAAACTTGTTACTTCTAACAGATAACTTGTTATCATTGACGAAAAATTATTACTTTTAAGATAAATTTGTTATAATTAACGGAAAGGTTGGTGCTATTAGAAAAAAATTGTTACTGTTAAGAAAATACCAGTTACTTCAAAGAAAAAATTTGAGTGTGCTAAGTAAAAGTTTGTTAGTATTAAAGAAAAAGCTGTTATTTCGATGTGAAAATTTGCTAGTGTTAAGGAAAACTTGGTATTTGTGACAAAAAACTTGTTATCATAAACGAATAAATTGTTACTTCTATGGAAAATTTGGTATCGTTGACAGAAAACCTTCTACTTCTAACAGAAAAGTTATTATCATTGACGAAAATTGTTACTTTTAAGGGAAATTTGTTATCTTTGACGGAAAAGTTGGTGCTATTAGAAAAATTTGTTGCTGTTAAGAAAAACTTGCTAGTTCTGAGAAAAAAGTTGTTATCATAAACATAAAATTGTTACTTCTCACTAATCGCCTAACTACCATAACTATAAAATGAAAAATTCAGATCCAATAAGCCCAGATCTTTATTAAAAAAACAGATTTCAAAATTGTTGAATTTCACGCCAAAGGACTTGAGCAGTTTGTCGTGTTTTTGGGACCACAGAATAAATGTCATAGGAAGAGTGAGACAACAGTCAACGGCCTCCGGTACATTTTCCCAACAAAATGCTTTCAAATGAGAGAGCAAACAAATTTACTAGATTTTGGCAAATATTTACTAGATTTGTTGATTTTACTAGATCTGACCTCCATTTTACTAATGTGCTTTTTATAAGATCTAGTAAAATTTTACAAGGGGTGGCAACGTTGATAACGAGTAGCAATGCCAACACTTCGAAGTAAACTATACCTCTGTCTGACTAAAATTGTACCACATAATATTATTTCTTACCATATGAACAGCAGGTTTAAAACTTCCTACAACAAGAATAATTTTTCGATAAACTGAATCTCAAACAGATATAAGAATACTGACTCTTTGTATGAAATACTAACCCTACCTATAAAAAAATGTATTGTTCAGCCGAGGCTCCTAAATAATAAACAATATTTAGCTCTAAATAATATATAAATAATAATATAATATGTTTTTTCGTTTTTAAGTTAGAATACCTTTCAAGAAGTACCATTATTTCAATTTAATTTAATTTTTCTAGCGTTGTATCAATTACTACTAAAATAGTTACGTAACATCCTAAACCATATTATAAACCAAATTGAATAACGTCCATTCCCAAAGAGATTTCATTAACGACGAGATTTAGCTAGCGTTAATTTAAACCAATCAGTTTTTTCATACAATTTTGATTTGCCAAAAATTATATGAAGGATCATCATTGGCCCAAATAAGCACTAGCTAATTCTCAATATGAAATATCTTAAGCCAAACTGGTTAGCCATGACAAAGAACAACAAAGAGAGAAAAACTCGATGAAGAACAAACAAGACAGCGGCCAGTAGAGAGAAAAGATAAAAAACTAAAAGAAGCGGATATTTAGCCTGTATGCAAACGAGCCGTCTTCAGCACAGAAGAAACAAAGATAAAAACTAAAATAAACTGAACACAAATAAAACCATCACCAATGTTAGCAATATACAATTGTCGTAACTGATCCAAATAGGTCACAGATGCTAATAGAGTTACTTTGATGAGAACACCAAAGCAACTGGATAAAAAAGTATAAACATGAAAATGAAGTTAATTGTTTTATTGCAAAGTAATCCTTTTGTTTGGTATCATTGGAGCATTTTTCCATGGTCTGGTAGGTAATCTCATCCCCTGGTGAATTGGTAAAATCTTATTTCCATTAACTATTGGTTCATTTTCAAAAGAATGTAATAAATTGGGTCAATATTTAAATTTCCTGTATCCCTATTTATTAAAACATTAGCAAACATATATTTTTTTTTTTACTTCAATAGCCTCCCTCGTCCACTAAGAAAAACGTCTATCATAGGCATCGCGCTAGCTCTGCCTAAGTAAAAAACGATGTGGGCACAATGTTTTTTTTTTCTCCATACCCAGGCACTTCGTATCGAAGGAGTTGTCGTAGGAAGTTGGAAAAGGGCTCATTCGATTGCAAATTGGAATGGCTAGTGCCCTTTTTAATAGTCGAAAGTGATTGGAGGGCAACTTGCCCTCCCCCCCCCCCCACGCCCATCATTCCCCCAAACACATCCAATCAAAATTTTGAGATAGCCATTTTGTTCAGCGTAGTTGATTTCCAGATAAAAAATATCTTTTTGAGGAGGACACTCCCCCACAACCCTCGGGGCAAGGGTTTTAAGTTATGCCCTGGGGGCATATAAGGTTTTTTATAGAAGGTGTTGTCGTAGAAACTTCAAAAAAGGCTCATTCGATTGGAAATTCAAAGGGCTAGTGCCATTTTAATAGTCGAAAGTGATTGGAGGGCAACTAGCCCCCCCCCACCCATCATTCCCCCAAACACATCCAATCAAAATTTTGAGATAGCCATTTTGTTCAGCGTAGTTGATTTCCAGATAGAAAATATCTTTTTGAGGAGGAAAGTCCCCCACAACCCTCGGGGCAAGGGTTTTAAGTTATGCCCTGGGGGCATATAAGGTTTTTATAGAAGGCGTTGTCGTAGAAACTTCAAAAAAGGCTCATTCGATTGGAAATTCAAAGGGCTAGTGCCTTTTTAACAGTCGAAAGTGACTGGAGGGCAACAAGTCCCCCCCCGCCCATCATTCCCCCAAACACATCCAATCAAAATTTTGAGATAGCAATTTTGTTCAGCGTAGTTGATTTCCAGATAGAAAATATATTTTTTAGGAGGACACTCCCCCACAATCCTCGGGATAAGGGTTTTAAGCTATGCCCTGGGGGCATATAAGATTTTTATAGAAGGCGTTGTCGTAGAAACTTCAAAAAAGGCTCATTCGACTGGAAATTCAAAGGGCTAGTGCCTATTTTAATATTCAAAAGTGATCGGAGGGCAAATAGACCCCCCCCCCCCACGCCCATCATTCCTCCAAACACATCCAATCAAAATTTTGAGACAGCCATTTTTTTTCAGCGTAGTTGATTTCCAGATAGAAAATATGTTTTTGAGGAGGACAAGGATTGTAAGTTACGCCCTGGGGGCATATAAAGTTTTTATAGAAAGCGTTGTAGTAGAAACTTCAAAAAGGGCTCATTCGATTAGAAATTGAAATGGCTTGTGCCCTTTTCAATAGTCGAAAATAATTGGAAGGTAACTAACAACCCTTCCACACCCGTCATTTCCCCAAACACATTCAACCAAAATTTTGAAATAGCCATTTTGTTCCACGCAGGTTAAGTTCAGGAAATTATACCTTTGAGCAGGACGCTCCCCTCAGAGTCTTCAGAGCAAGGGTTATAAGTTATGCCCTGGGGGCATATAAGTTTATATTGAAATCTTTGTCGTAGAAACTTGAAAAGGGGCTCATTCGATTGGAAATTTAAAGGTCTAGTGCCCTTTTTAATAGTCGAAAGTGATTCGAGGGCAACTAGCCCCCTCTCTCACCCACCTTTTCCTCATACACATTCAATTAAAATTTTTAGATAGCCATTTTGTTCAGTTTTGTGGATTTCCAGATAGAAATTACATTTTTGAGGAGGAAACTTCTTCACAGCCCTCAGGGCAAGGGTTTTAAGTTATGCCCTGGGGGCATATATGGTTTTACTGAACGCGTCGTCGTAGAAACTTCAAAAAGGGCTCATTCGATTGGAAATTGAAATGGCTAGTGCCCTTTTTAATAGTCAAAAGTGATTGGAAGGCAACTAACACCCCTTCCACGCCCACCATTTCCCCAGACATATCCAATGAAAATTTTTAGATAGTCATTTTGTTCCACGCAGTTTAAAGTTCAGGAAATTATACCTTTGAGCGGGACACTCCATCCACAGTCTTCAGGTTTTTTATTGAAATGTTTGTCGTAGAAACTTGAAAAAGGGTACATTCGATTGGAAATACAAAGGGCTAGTGCCCTTTTTAATAGTCGAAAGTGATTTGACGGCAAGTAACCCCCCTCTCACGCCAACCTTTTCCCCAAACACATCCAATCAAAATTTTTAGATAGCCATTTTATTCACCGCAGTTGAAAGTTTTGGAAATTAGGTTCTTAAGGATGACAACCCATCCCCCCTCCCACAACCCTCAGGGCAAGGGTTTTAAAATATTCCCTGGGAGCATGTAAGGTTTTTATTTAAACTGATGTTGTAAAAACATCCAAAAGGGCTCATTCAATTGAAAATTGAAAGGGCTATTGCCCTTTTAATAGTCTAAAGTGATTGCAGGGCAACTAACCCCCCTCTCAGGCCCACCGTTTTCCCAAGCACATTCAATCAAAATTTTAAGATATCCATTTTGTTCAACGTATTTGAAAGTTCTGGAAATTAGGTCTTTTAGGATGATAACCCCATCAGAGCTTTCAGTGCAAGGGTTGTAAGTTATGCCCTGAGGGCATATAAGGTTTATATAGAAAGTTGTTGTAGAAATTTCAAAAGAGGCTTATTTGATTGGAAATTGAAATTGCCCTTTTTAATAGTCGAAAGTGAGTGGAGAGTAAATAAACCCCCCCCCCCCTCTTACATCCTCCATTTCCCTAAACACATTCTATCAAAGTTTAGAGATAGCCGTTTTGTTCAACGTAGTTGAAAGTTCTGGAAATTATGTTTTTAAGGAAAACAAACCCCCCAGATTCCCCAGGGTGAAGGTTGTAAGTTATGCCCTGGGGACATATAAGGTTTGTGATGATAGAGACTCTATGATAAAAACTTCAAAAGGGCTCATTCAATTGGAAATTGAGAGGGCTAGTGCCCTTTTTAATAGTTGAAAGTGATTTGACGGTAACTAACCCCTCTTTCACGCCAACCATTCCCCCAAACACATCAAATCAAAATTTTCAGATAGCCATTTTGTTCAACGTAGTAGAAAGTTCTGGAAATTAGGTCTGTGAGGTTGACAACCCCCACCCAGCCCTCAGGGAGAGGGTTCTAAGTTATTCCCTGGGGGTATATAAGGTTTTTATTGAAGTGTTGTCGTAGAAACTTTAAAAGGGCTCATTTGATTGGAAATTGTAAGGGCTAGTGCCTTTTTTAATAGTTGAAAGTGATTGGAGAAAGACTAACGCCCCTCTCACGCTCACCATTTCCCCAGACACATAACATCAAAATTTTGAGATAGCCATTTTGTTTAACGTAGTTGAAAGTTCTGAAAATTTGGTCTTAGAGGATGACAACCACCCTCACAGCCCTATGGGTAGGAGTTGTAATTTATGCCCTGGGGGCATCTAAGGTGTTTATAGGAAGTGTTTTCGTAGAAACTCAAAAAGGGCTCATTTGATTGGAAATAGAAAGGCCTAATGCCCTTTTTAATAGTCGAAAGTGATTGGAAGGCAACTAACACCCCTTCCAGGCGCACCATTTCCCCAAACATATCCAATCAAAATTTTGAGGTAGCTATTTGTTCAGCGTAGTTGATTTCCAGATAGAAAATATGTTTTTGAGGAGGGTACTCCTCCACAACCCTTAGGGCAAGGGTTTTAAGTTATGCCCTGGGGCATATAAGGTTTTTATAGAAGGCGTTGTCGTAGAAATCAATGTTTTATAGTAAAGATCAATGTGTGTAAATGTATTATTTTTTTGTTGTTGTTGTTGTTTAGACCAGGGCACTTTGTATCAAAGGAGTTGTCGTAGGAACTTCGAAAAGGGCTCATTCGATCGAAAATAGAAAGGGCTGATGCCCTTTTTAATAGTCGAAAGTGATTGGAGTAAAACTGATCCCCCTCCCACGCCCACCCTCCCATTTGACTTTATGTTTAAAAACTAAATGTTGCCTTAAGATTAAATCAAAATGCACTGTGTTAATGCTATATCCCAATAAGGCATCTCAGCAGTATCCCAAGAACGACTGAGGGTTTTATGTTCAAACTTTTGGGGCTGAATCTGCTCTTAATATTTAACCAAATCAAAATAGCGTAAGTGTATCCAAGCTATCAAAGAAAGTAAACAGATTTTTTTGCGAATGGTATCAAGTTTTCCATTTCAGGTCAACTAGACGAGGTATGAAACTAAATTAAACACTTCTATTTGTGTCCAGATTTTAAGAGGGTGTATGTTTTTAAAAATTTCTGAAAATTTTTCTCCAGCTTACAAATAGCAGGCCAAACTATAAATCTTCAAAAAAAACGAAAAGATTTAAAGTATTATTTTCTTTTTCTCTGAAAAGACTATGTCATATGAGCAAAAATAAAATCAAATTATCTACCAAGCGTGAAACTACCACAAATCAGCATCGATAAATAAATGAAACTCAAAACGAACAGAAATTACAATAAATAACCGAGTCAAACTCTAAACGAGCAGAAATTAACATAAGTTGGGCTCAAAACCTCTATGCCTTCCCAAGGCCAGAACATAATTTGCACTTTACTGAAAAATATACAAATGAATGTGCATTGTCAGTTTAATATACATATACTGATATTTAGTAATGAAAATCTTAATATTATTTGATTTATTAAAGTTATAAAAGTAAAAACATTTATATTTTTTTCAGTAAAGTGCAAATTATTTTCTGGCCTTGGGAAGGCACAGAGGTTTTGAGTCCAACTTATGTTAATTTCTGCTCGTTTAGAGTTTGACTCGGTTATTTATTGTAATTTCTGTTCGTTTTGAGTTTCATTTATTTATCGATGCTGATTTGTGGTAGTTTCACGCTTGGTAGATTATTTGATTTTATTTTTGCTCATTTTTTGTTTAATGGAGTTCTTTACTTTTCTTTGAAAAACTTATTTTGTGGAAAAAGTTTTTTTTAATTAATCCTTAGAAATAGCCGTGGCTTTACCAAACTATACAAAATGATAAGGGTGATAGAATATATGTTCTGCCAAAGCCGAAACTAAGTTTCAGGAGACTGGCTCAATTGTAGAGTTTTTTCTATTGAGTTGGGATGCTCAATAAATCTTTCAACAAATTGTTGGTGAGTTTTACCAATTTAATATTTCCCACAAGAACAAAAAATCCTATATACCCCAATTACTAAATTTCCCCGAGTTAAATTTTTCCCAGAATTAAGGAAACTACTTAATGGTCTCACCAACGGTAGACATGTATCAATGTCATATTTCTGTAAAATTCGTCAAGTTTCTCTCTTAAACCCGGTACATAAGGTAAAGAAATGATATCTTTAAACATATTTAATTCTAAGGACCGTGAAACTCCAATTACTTTATTAGTATGTTTTATACGTCTATTTTCGATTATTTTATTTATGAATTTAATTCGGCAACTATTTTAAAATAAAATAGTATAATATAAAATATAAATTAAAACAAAATAATGTATGCTATAAAATAGTATAATATAAACAAAATACAATGTATAATATAATATTTGTAATAACTTAATCTTATACTACTTTCTCGATAACGACATCGATAAAGTAAGACCCTCAAAGCTTTTCCCCATGCCTTTGTCTCCAGACAGGGCCGTATTGAAGATTTTTGTTGGACGGGGGGGGGGTACACAAAATAACCATAAAAAACATATTCTAAATTTTTTCATATGCATTTTTGTAAGGTTTTTACGAGTCAGAAAATATTTCTGGGGGAGGGGGTCAAACCCCTTTCCTAGATACGGCCTTGTCACCAGAAAAGATAAACTGAATGTCAGGCTTATGATAAAATAAACAAATAAACGGTCTCAACAATTTGAACCACTAGACTAAACATGATATCTATTCTAGATTACCCCCCCCCCCCCTAGTTGAAAATCAAAATGATGTATAATGACATCAAAATAGTTGCTGGACTCTGTGCACTCTCTGAAAGTCTTAAATTTCATGTATTTCATCAGCCCTTTCAGAATATATTTTAAATTTTCCAGACCATTTTATTTTGTTCGATAATGTCTCTTTGATTTCTAGGGATCGGGGTTCAAAGCAAAATTTTCGTGAAACTCTTGAGATAAAGAAAATATTATTCAAGAATATTGCTTTGAATCGTGACACAGGTGATTTGGGCTAAATACTATCTACGATAATTTATTAAAATCTGACAGAGCAAAGTTCAATTCACCCAATGTAGTTGACCTCTGTCCAAGTGTTATATCATTGAACGATAATGAACCGAATCCAAGAAGGTCAAAGAGGCTAGCTTCTGCCTTTGCTTTGAAAAGAAATAGAGAATTAAACAATGTGTAGTTTTATTTGTTTTTGTATATAAACTATTGTTTTAAATTGTTTTAATTTAGTTTTACTACTGATGAAGGTCACTGCATATGTGACCGAAATATCTGGTATTTTTGTGAATTTCTATCGCTGTTATCATCATCACTGTCTATTAAAAGGATTTTATCCCTACTTGAACTTTTATTTATCTTCTTGTATTTCTTATTCAAATTATCAAACATTTTTTTATTGTTACTATCACCCCCCCCCCCCCCCAATGAGAAAGTACGATTAACCTTCCCCAAAAAATTATTTTGAGCTATTAATCTCCACGCCCCTGAAAATATACTTGAAAATTGGCCTGGGACGATGTATTGATTGGAGTTTTATTTAAAATGTACTAAAGCCAATCTAATACAACACACAAGATAAATTGTTAGAAAAGAATTAATATTCTTTACTAAAAGCCAATTTTTATGTATTAAATCTTTTTATTTTGAAAACCTTTATCCTGTTTACTTTTTTCCCATTCCCCCTTAAGAGTAAAATTAAATAAAAAAAACAAGTTTTTTTTAACTGAAAGTAAGGAACGACGTTAAAACTTAAAACGAACAGAAATTATTCCGTATATGAAAGGGGCTGTCCCCTCCTCAACGCCACGCTCTTTACGCTAAAGTTTTGACTTTCTCACAACTCTATTTTTTTTTAACAATAAAAAACTTTAGCGTAAAGAGCGAGGCTTTGAGGAGGGGACAACCCCTTTCATATACGGAATAATTTCTGTTCGTTTTAAGTTTTAACGTCGTTCCTTACTTTCAGTTAAAAAAACTTGTTTTTTTATTTCATTTTTGAACGTTTTTGAATTGATGCAGGTTTTGATTTTGGCTCACCGTACATAAATTATTAAAACAAAATTTGCATATTAATTTTACGTTTATTTGGTTAAATGGCTTTCTCGAAACTTGTTTAATTTTATTTACGAACGTTTTTATTAGTAATAAATATACGTAACTTACGAACTAACTTACATAACGAACTTCTATATTCATATATATTTTAATACGTATATAAGGGGAATCGCCTAATAGTCAATACCTCGCTCTTTGAGCTAAAGTTCGAATTTTGTTCCAATTCTTTAAAAATGACCCCTCAATCACAAAGGCCGTAATTGAGAATAAAGAGCTCTTATGAAAGTACTAAAAAATATTTGGCTTAAAGAGCAAGGTAGTGACTAAGGGGTGAACCCAATCATACACGTAATATTTTCTGTTCGTTTTAAGTTTTGATGTTATTCCTTATTTTCAGTTGGAAAACTTGTTTTTTTATATTTAATTTCTGATCTTTTTTAAATAATGCTGGGAAATCCGGCGCCCCCTTCATATCAATGTCCCTTCCCCCATGAAAACTTCCTTCGTGGAAAGATCCTCCAACATAACTCCCAACCCACCCACCCCCCTACTACCAGAAAAAATCCCCCCTGAAAACGTCTGTATACTTCCTAATAACCAATACTATATGTTAACATTGGGCAAAGGTAATAACTTTCAGTCCTCCCCCCGGGGACTTCGGGGGATTAAGTCATCCTAAAGAACATATTCATCATATTTTCAACCATGCTGAAGAAAATGGTTATCTTAAAATTTTGATCAGGTGACTTTGGGGAAAAATGAGCGGGGAGGGGGCCTAGTTGCCCTCCATTTTTTTGGTTACTTAAAAAGGGCACTAGAAATTTTAATTTCCGATCCAATGAGTCCTCCCACCATATTCTAGGACCACTGGGTTGATGCGATCACCCCTGGGAAAAAAAACAAACAAAAAAACAAAAAAAAACAAATAAACACGCATCCGTGACCTTTCTTCTGGCAAAAAATGCAAAATTCCACATTTTTGTAGATAGGAGCTTGAAACCTCTACAGTAGGGTTCTCTGATACGCTGAATATGATGGTGTGATTTTCATCAAGGTTCTATAGCTTTTAGGGGGGTCTTTCCCCCCTTTTTCAAAAATCAGCCAAATTATCTCAGGCGCGTAACTTTTGATGGGTAGGACCAAACTTGATGAAAATTATATATTTGAAATCAGCATTGAAGTGTGATTCTTTTGATGTATCTATTGGTATCAAAAACCCGTTTTCTAGAGTTTCGGTTACCATTGAGCCGGGTCGCTCCTTACTTAGAGTTCGTTACCACGAACTGTTTGATAATACACTAAAGCAGTAGAAACACGAACCATATTTTGTCAATTATTTGTTTGTAACAACTGTAGGTTACAGGATTAGACATAAAATTGTGTCATAAAATAGTTGAAAAAGTTTATAATGAATGAAATAGGGGAATTATTTAAGTTATTGAATCGACTTAAGTAAAACTTTTCTATGACTCGGCAGGGGTGGAAAGCTGCCCCCTAGTTTTCCTAGTTTTCCATATAAAATAGAATTCCTTCTATTTTATGTTTTACGCTCCCATTAAGGTTTCTTGCCTCCACATGGTTATGAGGCCTAAAACCAATATTAGGGTTTTGGCACAAGCTTCTTCAAAATCCTTAATTTCTTTGAGCTTCTTGGCAATTTATTCAAAATAAGTGGGAGTTGATTTTCAGTTTTTCTACCAGATATGCTGAGAAGTTTTATGGACTATCGTTTCCGAACTTTAAAAGACAATTCAGCTACGTTGAATTTAGGATACAAAATTTACGCTTTCTAATGATCTGAGTTTCATCAGAACTTAACATTTCCATCGCCAGCTCAAAATGAGAGCAGCAAAATAATTTCTGTCGTTTATTTGGATTTCTTATCTAAGCTCAACAAGTTATGACAGGACAGTACTATGGGGTCTATACGGCTGACGACAGCAACAAGGGGATGTACTAGGACCATAAAGAGTTGCTAGCCCTCATACTGGTTTTAACCCATTTTTATTATTTTTTTTTCTTCAAGACGTTTTCCCGAGATTGTTTTTATTCAAGACGTTCTTCACGACATATCCCCAAGATGTTAAAGATTTCTTTTAAATTTTCTTTATTTTTTTACCCATTTTACATATAAGGCTTACTAACAGATACATAGGGTGTGTACTAGAGGCATCTGGTGGTGCTAGCCCCTTTTTGGTTCCAACTGTCCAACTGGTCAACGATATTATCGCTCCTTTACATATGGGGCTTAAAATCTATTGTTATAAGTCGACCTTGTCAAGGACACAGGCTTTTGTAAATTTAAACTCAATTTACAAGTGTCCAAATTTAAAAGTACAAGTTTACAAGTAGTTATGGTAATATATTGATTGCTAATACGTAATTTTTGGTGAGTATGATTTGGATTTTTTTTTAGCCTCGAAGCAGTTTCCAATGAATTTATGAAATCCTCTTGTCTTATGAAGGATTCGAATGTCAAACAAAAAGCTATTTATGATATTTGAATGACCCGGTCGCCAATTGAACTTACAAGCTGATAATAATAAGTTGTTCTTAGAAATATATTTTAAGCAGTAGGTTTCGTGCCAATGAACTTCGCCGCCTATGAATTTATTAATATAGGATTTTGAGAGGGGATCTATGGTACTCCATGCCCCCACCAAATCCGTTTGGGGGGTGATCTGGATTGGAGACATCCATTTTATGCAAATTATCAAAGATTTGTTTTTGCTGACACCCCCCTCCCCCCCCCCAAAGTAGTGATTGCAGGTCTGGGCAGGAGGGAGGGCAGCAGAAACTACTCACACCAGTTTTTCTGACATTAAATTCCTTTTATTGTATATTTTTACTATGGTATACCTTGACCCCCCCCCCTCCAGTCTATGAGACCTAAACCGCTACAGTACTGGGATTGGTCTAAACGAAAGGAGATGTGAGAAATGAATTCCTCCCCTCCCTCTTCTTATATTTATCTGAAGGCTCATGGAGAGTAAGACAACTTGGCAATGAAATTAACCACCCCCCCCCTTAATTATATTAGACTTAAAAGTGACACTAAAGCTTTCAAATTCCAGCCGAATGAATTTCCTCAAAAGAATCTAAGACGACTCATTGTTTAAATTTAACTATGGATTTAAAAAAAATCCACTTCTAGCAGCATTGATAATCGCAAAAGATTATCATGGGGCGAACTTCCCCAAATTTTCTTCTACTGTTTATTTTGTAAGATTGTCTCTCCTGTTCATCAATGACCTTTCAAAGCATTTATATTACTCATTTGGTTCCAACAAATACGTCAAAAGCAGGTGCTGGCTAAATCAACAAACATTTCTTTATCTAAATAAAATAAAGCAGTCCCTTACCAAAGACAGACAACAACAACCCAAATTGATTTTTTTTTTAAGCCTGGGAACATAAATTTTACATAATTATGTACATCCAGGTTTCCTACTGCATACTGCAATAAAAACGATTGACAACTTTAAGCTTTAATAAAGTTAGTGTCTTATTGTGCGATAAGGATATTTACAGGGTCATTTTCATTTTCAATCTATTAAAAAAAACCTTCTGAAAAAGAAATTTTCAAAGAAAAGTAAAGGCCGTTTTAAAATTAAGATCAGGAGATACAAATACCTGTTAAAATTCAAACTCAAAACGACCATAAGTTACTATTAAAGAATAAATAAAATCCAAAACGAACAGAAAATAATTAAACAATCATAGCAAAAAACATGTAAGACATTTTTCCCGAGGCGTTTTTTCAAGAGACTTCAAGACATCTCAAGACGTTTTTTTCTTTGAGGGTGAAATAGCGAAAAGATCCCACTGTAACCTTTTGCCTACTTCGTGGTTGCAGTAGAAGCTGCAACCTAGTAAAGGACAAATTCCTGTTATGTGGCCAGCATAACTATTGTCACTTCGAAATTTATCTTTCTAAAAAGAGGCAAAAACAAAACAAAAATAACTGACTCTTAACAGAAGAAAAAAGTTAATCACCGTGAATTAATAAAACCATTTATTTACCTATGTTCGAAGTACAAAATAAATAGTCTAATCTGAATAATAAGTCCGATAAAGTCGACACAAAAAGTTATATAGGTTGCTTGTCTTTGAGTTTTAAGTTCTTGCTTGCAGTTGGCTTATTACTTCTGAAACTTACAGAGAAACCAGGGACATGATAATCCAAACTGGGCCTGCCTAGCAGAACAACGTGGGCAAATGGAACCTTTCCTCCACCGAATGATGCTCCAGGATTATAACCCAAAATGCCTGAATTAATGCTGTTACCAGGTCCGAGACCACTAGCTCCTGATCTGGTTTGGGATACAAAACTTGTTGATGTAATCGCACTGTCTTGCAGACCATACCCAGCTCCAAGTCCTGCAGGAATTCCCGAGATTATTAAACCCACATGATCAACGTTACTTTGAAAGCTATTGGTCAATGGTGAATTTAAAAAGCCAGTTGATCCGATACCTCCATCGAGTAGTCCTCCACTTTAACTCCCAACTAGTACACTGCCTTGCCCGAGGCCCCCCAAATCAGGAATGATGCCGCCATATCCGCCCTGCATTCTTAAGCCGATGCTTTGTCCTCCTATTCCACCACCGATTCCTTCTTGTCCAAACCCTTCAGCACCTGATTGAATACCTTGTGAACCACTTTCCCCCCTTGTTCACTGTCTTGTTGATAACCACCTTGCTCACCTTGTTCATAACCACCTTGCCCACCTTGTTTATAACCACCATGTCCACTTTGTTCATAACAACCTTTTCCACCTTGTCCGCCTTGTTCATAGCCACCTTTTCCACCTTGTTCACCTTGCCCACCTTGTTCATAACCAGCTTGCCCACCTTGTCCACCTTGATCATAGTCATCTTGTCCACCATGCCCACCTTGTTCGTAACCACCTTGCTGAACTTGTCACCCTTTTCAAAAACCACCTTGCCCACCTTGTCCACCTTGCTCATAACCACCTTGCCTGCTGTGTCCACCTTGGCCATCTTGTTCATAACCACCTTGCTCACCTTGTCCAAAACTACCTTGCCTACCTTGTTCACCTTGCTTATAACCACCTTGCCCGCCTGTTCCACCTTGCCCACCTTGTTCATAACCACCTTGTCCACCTTGCTCATATGGGTGTCCATAAGGGGGGCAGGGGGGCGCCCTCCCCCCCTGGATGAATGATGCTGTCTTATTTTTATATTTTTGTTCTGAAATTTATATTATGTAGCATTAAAAGTGCCAATTAGAGGAGGTTTGCCCCCCTGGAATTCAGCTTATGGGCGCCCATACTTGCTCATAACTACTTTTCCCGCCTTGTCCATCTTGCCCACCTTGTCCATAACCACCTTGCCCACCTTGCTCATAATCACATTGCCCACCTTTTCCACCTTGCCCACCTTGTCCATAACCACCTTGCCCACCTTGTTCATAACCATCTTGTCCACCTTGTTCATAACCACCTTGTCAACCTTGCCCACTTTGTCCACCTTGCCCACCTTGTTCATAACCACCTTGTTTACCTTGCCCACCTTGCTCATAACCCCCTTGCCCACCTTGTCCACCTCGCCCACCTTGTCCATAACCATCTCCCCCCTTGTTTAAAACCACCTTGGCCACCTTGTCCACCTTGCTCACCTTGTTCATAATCACCTTGCCACCCTTGTCTATAACCACCTTGTCCACCTTGCCCACCTTTTCAACCTTATTCATAACCGCCTTGTCCACCTTGCTGGTAACCACTTTGCCTACCTTGTACACTGTTTTGTCCAAAACCGCTTTGTGAACCACCAAACTGTCCTTGTTGACCTTGACCTCGACCGACCTCCATATCCTTCATAACCTGAAAGTAAGAAACATAATCTTAGCTTTTTTTTTGTTGCAAAAAATATGATGACAAAAATGACTGCCCATGTTGTGAGTATCCATAAGTGATGGTTTGGAGGGAGAAACGACTCTGTTTCAAGGGAAATCTATTCATAGAAAATTTGTATGATTCACAGCGAAAACAATCATATTTTTGATGATCAGGGATTAAGACACATATTTTTAGCTTCTGTAACTCCGAGGACAAAGAAGAGGCAACGAAAAAAACAATTCCTAAGCCTATGAACTATTAAAGTAAAAGGAAAAATCTTCAGACCAGCCATAAATATAGCCAAACTAATTTCCCATAGTCAGTGGTCGGTAAAACACTAGGATGCAGCTCAAGGGCCTCGAAGCTTAAAAAACCTACTCAAAGTTTTAGTGGATGATGCGTTCTTTAAAAATACACAAAATGTGAAGGAACTACGGTATCTAATATTTTACTTAGTGTATAAAAAAAACTCATAACATTAAAAATAAGGTGCCTCAATCTGACAGCTTTTATTCTAGACAAGAGCATAAGAACCCCTACATGCTTATTTTGATATTTGATATTGTGTTAGACTCCGAGATGATCTTGTGACGATATTTGACATGAAGGTCGTGTAAGGTCTGAACCTTGACCTAACTATAATTTGTATCTGAACAGAAGCTTCACTGCCACTAATTGAAAGGTTGTGGTAAATGCCACAGTTAACTAGATTCATCATAATGTTTGGATTCAACCTTTGCATGCATTTTCTTGAAAAGAAGATTGCGCAGCCTCCAGTGGTTGTGGAGCATTGAAAAGTTGTGGTTAAATTTGCTTTACTTCTCATTGAATTCTTGTCATTTGTGTATATGTCCTTTAAAGAAATTTGTTAACTGGAAGGTTTGGTGGAATTGGAAGGTAGTGGCAAATTTCTTTTTGCTTCTGAGTAAATTTAGTCGTAATTGTTGATTCACCCTCTTGCTGAAGCTCAAAGAAGGCTGTGTAGCCTTCAGAGATTGCAGAAGATTGGTGATTGTGACGTATTTTATTTAATTTTAAGTAAAGTCTATTGACATTTGTTCGCTCAATCTTTTATGCAACTTTAAAATTTCATCATTCACTTTTAGGATTTTGCTCTTTATAGAGTTAGAAAAACAATAAAATTTGCTGATTGTTTCAAGGGAGACTTTAAATTAGAGAACCTCCCTATAATTTTAGCATTTTCTGGATTCCTATCTTCACTGATCACCAACAGTTTCGAGACTTAAAGTGAAAATGTGCACATTTATTTTGTATTGTGGAACGCTGGAGGGACACCTTCAAGATTTTTGTCTTTTGTTTTGTCTTGTAGCTCATGAGGATGTTGATGGATTTAAAGCAGTTTACCTTGTTTCTCCTTTCCAAGCTCCTATGTAAAAAAATAGTTCCTTCGATCGCTTTTCCCTTTGGTGCTTTTCTTCGTCGACGAGTGCCTGAAATAAGTTGATTAGTACGCAGTTTAAACAAATCACTTAGCTGTTTTTTTAATTAAACATCACTTAGCTCAAATCCTTGAATGAGCCGTGGAGTTGGTTGGTACAGCTGATTTTGAAGTTACGGTCCCGCCGGACCAAGCTAAAACCAAAGCCACTGCACCAACACAGGACAAACAAACAAGAAAGAATTTAATTTTCAGTTTAGTAAGATAAAATATTTATTTTTTAAGGTCACTATCACAAACCCGGAAGGGCCGAATTCAGGTTTTGGAGTCAAAATATCATAAAAAAGACGAAAACTGAAAAACTGGCCAAGAACGTAAAAACAACAGCAAAAAAAAAAAAAAAAAATCAGAATGAATAACCATTCGTGAGTCGATAATTTCACTGGAAACTGTTGATTAAAAAATAAAAAAGGTAAAAACTGGTCAAACTAAACTAAAAAAAAACTTTTAAAAAGAAAACTAAAAAAGGGAAGGGGACTAAAATAAATGAACAAATATCAAAAATCTGGGAAGCACCACCATCCAAAAAAAGAAGAAACTTGCTGGATATTTTTTTTTCCTGTAATGAAGGGGACAAAGGTTTTTGATATCTGGAGGTAAGACAGCGAATGGGGGGGGGGGGGGCAAAATAGAACCGGATTCAGAAATAGTTCAAGGTGGCCGGAATGTTGATGGGGAGGGGAGTTTTGGGGAAATTGTTTCCGTTCGAGGGTCTACTATTTTATTTTTTTCAAAACGGAGACACAACGTAAGTCTCCTATGCTAAAGCGTTACAAACCTTTGTTGTTTTTTTTTCGCTAAGTATAGCACCAACACCACACTTTTCAGTTATAGGATGTGAGTTTTGTTTGAGTTGTTATACATTTGTTAAAAAAAATAAAAATTAACTGTGAAAAAAGTTTCACCAGTCCTTAGTCAGTCGATAAGATTATGAAGCTCCTGTGTATGGGTGAAAACTTGAGCACATTTCCCAATTCTCAGCTTTTTTTCATTGCTTAATCAAAAAAACATTCCGCACAAAATAAGTTTTTCAAAAAAAGTAAAGAACTCCATTAAACCAAAAATGAACAAAATTAGAAGCAAATAATCTACCAAGCATACAACTATCACAAATCAATATCAATAAATAAATGAAACCCAAAACAAACAGAAGTTAGAATAAGTCAAACTCAAAACGAACAGAAATTAATCTGAGCTGGGTTCTAAACCCTATGCTTTCTAAAAGCCAGAATATAGTTTGTACTTTACTGAAAAAAATCAAATGATTCTACTCAGGGGCGTAAATTTCTATGGGGCAGGGGGGCAGTTGCCCCCCCCCCCCCCCGACCTCGTTTTGCCCCCCCCCCCCCCCCCCAGACCTGATTTTGCCCCCCCCCCAGATTTTTTAGATTATACCCTTATTTATCCTTCATCCGAATAAAAAATACAAATTTTATCGAATACAAAATCTTATACGAAATGACGCGTAACCCGGAGCCTCGTGTTTTCTCTAGCATTGTCAAGTAAAGATAGTAACCCGGAGCCTCGTGTTTTCTCTAGCATTGTCAACTGTCAAGTAAAGATAGTATTGAATGAATTCATTTGTTGAATAAGAGTGTGCGATGAGTCAGAGAAAAATAATCGATATTTTTAAACCTAGTCAACCGGCTAAAAATTTTGCCATTTATGGTTTGACTAATATAAATATAACTTATATATAAATATAAACTTATAGCCTTTGCTTCATGCAATAAATTCCATGCGAACTAAAGTTTAGCCTAAAGAAGTAAGATCTTAATTTCGCGCTACAACTTTGGATTAATGTATAAATCGCGAATTTTGTGAGGAAAATCATATAACCGAGCATATAACAAACAATTATAGATATAGAGGTGTCATTTTAGGAGGGGGGGCAGGCTAGGACTTCAGAGATGACTACAGGGACTACAGCCTGATTTATCAGACATAATTTATGGCAAAGAGTTTTGGAAGAGCTTAAGAGAATGAAAGAGCATTAAATGCTTTCCTAAGGCCCAGCCATTTTTTGCTAGGCGGCCGCTCACCATTATTTATACCTCTTGTTATATTCTCACCCTAGAAACTGGGTATGGCCTAAAAAGGGAATGAAAAAGAGCTAAAATACATTTGAATTGACATTTTTAGTATAAATAAAAATTGCTGCTTCGTGACAAAATTCTACTTTTTAAAGTTAAATCGGCTGTTATTGCGAGGCATTCGCTTCACGTCAGCGTGCTTCATCCAAAACAAAATTTACGACTTGCCCTCCTAGATTTTGCTGATAAGCTAGATAAGTACGAGAATTTTGTTGTATTGAGTTGCTAAGTTTCTTATTCGGATTAAATAAAAAAAACAAGTTTTTTAAACTGAAAGTAAGGAGCGACATTAAAACTTAAAACGAACAGAAATTATTCCGTATATGAAAGGGGCTGTCCCCTCCTCAACGCCTTGCTCTTTACGCTAAAGTTTTTATTGTTTTAAAAAATAAAGTTGTGAGACAGAGTCAAACTTTAGCGTAAAGAGCGAGGCGTTGAGGAGGGGACAGCCCCTTTCATATACGGAATAATTTCTGTTCGTTTTAAGTTTTAATGTCGCTCCTTACTTTCAGTTTAAAAAACTTGTTTTTTTTATTTAATTTCTGATCGTTTTTTAGTTAATGCAGCTTTTATTTGCATAAAAATTTTACTTTTCTTTTGCTAAATGGATGTCTTTACAAATTAACTTACGTAACTAACTTCTATATTCCTATATTTTTCTTCTGGCAAAAAATACAAAGTTGCAGATTTTGCAGATATGAGCTTGAAACCTATGTAATAGGGTTTTCTGATACGCTGAATCTGACGGTGTGATTTTCATTAAAATTCTTTCACTTGTAGGGGATGTTTCCCCCCTCTTTAAAAAATCGAGTAAATTTTCTCAGGCTCGTAGCCTTTGATGAGTAATACTAAACTTAATAAAATTTATATATTTAGGATCAGCATTATAAACACATTCTTTTGATACATTTATTGACATCAAAATTTCGTTTTTAAAAGTTTCGATTACTATTGAGCCGTATCGCTTGTTTTTTATTGTTTTTTTTTATTACGTATATGTTATTACTTATATGAAGGGGTTCTCCCCTTAGTCAATACCACGCTCTTTACGTTAAAAGTTAAAAAAAATTTTGATTCACAAACCCCTGAATCACAAAGGCCGTTTAATTAGAATAGATAGCTCTTTTGAAAGCACTAAAAAAAAAACTGTAGCGTAAAGAGCGAGGTATTGACTTGGGGGAGAACCCCCTCACATACGTTATAATTTCTGTTCGTTTTAAGTTCTAATATTCCTTCTTACATTTCAGTTGAAAAAACTTGTTTTTTTTTATTTAACTTCTGATCGTTTCTTAAATAATGCTTGGAAATCCGGCGTCCCCTTCATAGAAATGTCCCTTACCCCAAAGAAACATCCTCCACGGAAATATTCTCCAGAGTAATCCCCTCCTCTAGCCCCCCCCCCTCCAGAAAAAATCCTTCCTGAAAATGGTTGTATACTTCCCAATAACCAATAAATAATGCTGGCAAGTCCGGCGCCCCCTTCATGGCAATTTCCCTTCCCCCATGAAAACTTCCTTCATGGAAAGATCCTTCCATATAGCCCCGACCCTCTCCTTCCCCCACCTACCAGAAAAAATCTCCTCTGAAAAAGTCTGTATACTTCCCAATAACCAATACTATATGTTAACATTGAGTAAAGTTCATAACTTTCAGCCCTCCCCCTGGGGGCTTCGAGGGATTAAGTCATCCTAAAAGACATATTTATCATATTTTCGACCATGCTGAACAAAATGGCTATCTCAAAATTTTGATCGGGTGACTTTGGGAAAAAAATGAGCGTGGGAGGGGGCCTAGTTGCCCTCCATTTTTTTGGTCACTTAAAAAGGGCACTAGAACTTTTAATTTCCGTTCCAATGAGCCCTCCCACGATATTCTAGGACCACTGGGTCGATACGATCACCCCTGGGGAAAAAAAAAAAAAAAAAAAAAAAAAACAAACAAACAAATAAACACGCATCCGTGATCTTTCTTCTGGCAAAAAATGGAAAATTCCACATTTTTGTAGATAGGAGCTTGAAACCTCTACAGTAGGGTTCTCTGATACGCTGAATATGATGGTGTGATTTTCATTAAGGTTCTATAACTTTTAGGGGGTCTTTCCCCCTTTTTTCGAAAATCAGCCAAATTTTCTCAGGCGCGTAACTTTTGATGGGTAGCACTAAACTTGATGAAAGTTATATATTTGAAATCAGCATTGAAATCTGATTCTTTTGATATATCTATTGGTATAAAAAACCCGTTTTCTAGAGTTTCGGTTACCATTGAGCCGGGTCGCTCCTTACTTACAGTTCGTTACCACGAACTGTTTGATTATGTTATCGCTTAATTTACGAAATTCTACTCGTAGTTAAACTGACAAAAAACGATATATATGTCTTAACCCTTTTAAATTTCAGTTGACTAGCTTAGACTATTTTACCGAATTCTAAAAACTGAGAATTTGAGCATTCGGAGGCGCTTAAACATGCAGAAGATGCTAGAGCGTATTAAATGATCAGTCAAAAGATATTTGTATGCTATCGTCAATTTTGGCGGAAATAAAGCTATTATTATAAATGAGAGAAAAAGCACCCTATTTAATAGACCACCCCGTTATTAATCATGAAATAACAAAAACAAAAACTATTAAGGGCAAAATGCCAATACGTAACACTAAACGGTAGCAGAAAAGCTAATTAGAAGCTAGGAGCAGGGGCGTCACTATCACTTTTTTTTGGGGGGGGCGAGCACGACGAAAGTTTTCCAACAAAACCAAAACTGTACCGACGGAAAAAAGGTTTAGAGTGGCGAAAGTTTCTGTATGAATGGAAGTAAATGGCTTGAAAACAGTGTTTTTTGCTGCGGAGCGTTGGAAATTCTAGAAATATTTCACTAAGAAAGTCTATTATTTCTTATGTCTCCTAGACACCTATTTAAGGGAACAACTCCTTCAGAGCTATCGGCCTCTGAATAAAGTTAAAACGTTTAAAAGCGAAAGCCCTGGATTTTTTTCTAGGGTGGAAGTGTAGCCGATGCATCGGATACGATATTGAGGGGCAATCTTGACATCTCCCACCATAAAAGGGAGGCACCCGACCAGCCAAAGCTAGCCGAATACCCCAAAACAAACGGTCGCCGTTTTTCTGCTAAAGCCTATGAGAAAAAACCATGGGTAGAATATTCTATTAAAGAAGACGCCATTTACTGCTTTTGCTGTCGACACTTTTCCTTAACAAGAAATCATGGAAATACTTCTGATAATGTAGTGTTTGTCGACACAGGAATGAATAACTGGAAAAAGCTATTCGAAAGGATTGAAAAACACGAGGCTTCAGAAGCTCATAACGAAGCAAATCGCAGCTGGACCAAATATAAAGCAATTGAGTGTGGCACATCTGAGTCAATAGCTACAACTCTCTATTCAAATCGGAAGGAAGCCTTAGCGGAAAATCACCTGCATATAGTCACACTTGCGAAAGTGGCATGTGCCCTAGCACGCCAAGGGCTCCCATTTCGAGGTCATGATGAACACGACGACTCACACAATCGCGGTAATTTTATAGAAATACTAGAAATGATGACAGAGGGAAACCCGGATCTTCAGCAAAAACTAAAACGTCGGTATGGAAGCTATTTGAGTCCCGACTACCAAAATAGTCTTACAAGCATACTGGCTGACCTCTTGCGAGAACAAACAAGATGCTCTATTAAGAAATATTGGGCAATCTGCGCAGATGAAACGAAAGATCTGTCGAAAAAAGAGCAGCTTTGTTTAATTATTCGGTTTATTGATAGTAATGCTATCATCCGCGAGGAGACATTCGGAAGTACACATCTTGAACAATTAGATGCAGCATCCCTTGCTAATGCAATCAAGGATCTTGTTGAAAAGCACGGACTGGATTGGAGCACCTGTGTGGCTCAATGCTATGATGGTGCGAGCGTCATGAGCGGTGCATGTAATGGTGTTCAGGCTATTCTTAAAGGATTTGCACCACAAGCTAGGTATATTCATTGTCACGCCCATCGCCTAAATCTTGTGCTTGTGCAGTCAATAGCTTCTTGTCCGGAGGTTAGAAACTTCTTTTCTTGCATTCAGGCATTATATGTCTTTCTCAGCCGAAGTGCGCCACGTCACGAACTTTTCCTTCGAACCCAACAAGAGCGCGGAGAAAAGAAGATTGAGCTCGAACGGCTAGCCGACACTCGATGGTGCTATTGGTTTTCCTCAATTCAGAAGATCCGGATACGTTTAGGTGCTATTCTCGAAACACTAAGGGTTATTTCGGATGAAGCCAATTCAACAGAGGGCCGTTCTGAAGCTTCTGGGTTGCAGGCAACAATTGATGCCAAATTCTTGCTCATTCTTGAAATAATGAGCAGTATCCTTGGTCCGATAGATATTGCATCCAGACAACACCAGTCCAAGAGCCTTGTTCTTTCAGGCGTAAATTCTCTGCTTCAAGCAGTTCAGCAACAGGTTCTAGAGATCCGATCTGAAGAGCGTTGGTTTAAGATGGTCGAAGCAACGAAAAGCTTATGCAAGCAGCACTCAATCTAAATAGAAAAGCCTAGACGCTCGGTTGCTATAAGCAGACGCCTTTTTTTACTTTTTTTTAACAGAATATAATCAGCATAGTTTTGTACTTTCCTCACAAAGTAAAAGTGAAAATTTGCAAATTTTCTTCCGTGAGGTGGAAAAAATCTTTGAAGTTTGCCCCCCCCTCAGAATTTTTCTGAATTTACGCCACTGATTCTACTACAAAAAATGTGCCAGCACCGACAGTGGTTTCGACGTAAAAATCGAGAAGGCGTCTGCTTATAGCAACCGAGCGTCTAGGCTTTTCTATTTGGATTGAGTGCTGCTTGCATAAGCTTTTCGTTCCCCTTCCCCACAGCCTTCGGGGCAAGCATTACAAGTTATTCCCCGGGGTATATAAGGTTTATATAGAAAGTGTGATCGTATCAACTTTGGAGGTGGCTAACTGGATTGGTAATCAGAAGTTCTACTACCCTTTTTAAGATTCAGATTGATCGGAGGGTGGGTGGATATTCCCCCTTCCATATCCCGTATTTTCTCGAAAAGCAGCTAATAGAAATTTTAAGATGGCCATTTGTGGTCGTAGAAACTTTGAAGAAGGCTCGTTCGATTGAAAATTGAAGGGTAATTCAAAAGTAGCTGGAGGGCAAAAAGCCCTGCTCCCTCACGCCTATCTATTCCCAAAACACATCTAATCAAAATTTTGAGATAACCCTTTTGTTCAGCGTAGTTGAAAGTTCTGAAAACTGTGTCGTTGATGATAACACCTCCCCCCAGATCCCTCAGCACTAGGGTTATAAATTATGTCTCGAGGGTATGTAAGGTTTTTATGGAAAGGTGTCGTATAAACTCCAGAGGGGGCTCATTGGATCGCAAATCAAATATTCTAGTTACCTTTTTAAGAGTCAAAGTGATCGAGGGAAGCCACCCCCTACGTTTTATTTTCCACAACTACATCCGATAAAAATTTTGAGATAGCCATTTGTTCAAAAATAGTCCAAAGATCACATAATAAGTCATTTGGGGTGGTACGAATCCCATTGAGTCTGGGGATAAGGTTTTTTATAAAAGGAGTAATCGTTTGAACTTTAGAAAAGGGTCATTTGATTTGAAATGTGTAGTTCTAGTTCTCTTTTAAAAGTCAAACATGATGTAGAGTAACTATCCCTCCTCCCAGGCATCTTATTTTCCCCAAACACCTTTAATTGAAATTGTTAGATAGCCAAGTTGTTACAAATAGTCCAAAAATCATATAACAATGTCTTTAGGGTGGACACAATCTCCAAGACACAATCTCCCACTATTTTTAGCAATACTACTACTGTGACTGCTATTACAACTATGCATAAGGGCATGAAGGGGAAATTTTCAAGAAATTTTAAGGGGAGAAGATGAACTGAATCAAAAACACGCCCTCTGTATTGAGGTTGTCAATAGGGCTTGGCAGCAATATCTTAGGAATAGTTTGGTGTGTGAGGTTGAAAATAACAGGGCTTGTTATGAGGCACGTTGAACTAAACGAAAGAAAATATTTGCATCCTAATGCTACTGCTTCTACTCATACTACTGCTACTGTCGCCATTATACTAAAGCTTAGGCTACTACAATTAATTCGACATCTACTACTTCTACTACTGCTATTAAAACTAAGGATATTAAGGGATTTGGGATATATGGAAGCTGTAGGGGACTAAACCGAAACACACTATGCCCACACTGGTTGTCAAGCGGTTGTCAAGCAAATGCTTCAGGAATGGTTGATGGTATATTTTAAGCTGAAACTTTCAGCATGTTTAGAAGGGGAGGTTGAAGAAACCAAAGATGCTATGGGCATACTGCTACTAATGCTGCTACAACTATTGCTACTGCCCAAGCTTATGGTATTAAGGTGAAGCTTTTAAAGAATATTTAGGCGGATGTTGAACTAAATAAAAAAAAAAGACTATGAGCACGTAGACTTTGAAAAAGGTGACAAAGCAATTTCTGAAGAAAAAGTTATATTATTAATTAGATCTTTAAGAGTAAGGGGGGGGGTTGAACTAGCTGGAAGGCACTATATGCATTCTGTTAATACTACCACTACAGTTAATCTAACTAATGATGCCAAACGTACTAAGATGAAACTTTTAGGGAACGTTTTGGAGTTTCAACTAAAAGAACTATTTGGATGCAAGTTTTCAAAAGGGCATATAAGTAATAGCATAGGCAGCACCAATCTATAATAGCTAGAAATATCATTGAAACTTTTAAAGGGTTTAATTCAATTCAAAATTAAAAGTTCTGGTGCCCTTTTTAAGAATAACAAGAGATTGGAGGGCAAGTAGCCCCTCTCTCAAGCCCATTCATTTTCCAAACGCATCCAGTCAAAATTTTGAGAAAGCCATTTTGTTCAGCGTAGTAGAACGGTCCATCAACTATGTCTGTAGGGATATTAGGCATGTCAACCCCCCACAATTATGCAATTGGCCCATTAGTCATTAAAACTAAATGTTTCTTTAAAATAAATCAAAAGGCATTGTGTTAAATGGTTACCAATAAGACACCTCATCAATATATCAAAATGACTGGGGGTATTAAGTTGAAACTTATGGGGATACTATTATTACTATTTTTCCTCAGGACGAGATAAAGGGTGATTGGAGCGATAGGGTCCAATCGGGCCCAGTGTTGGAAGAGGCTCCACACTGCCATCAAAATGCACAATTGATTTTCGAAATTGTGAAATGTTTTTAACAATTCCAGTAAGCGTTGCTTCTGGAGAGAGATCATTTTCCAGGGTAAAACCAATAAGAAAAAAAACTACCTGATATCAACAATAATCAGGATAGACTAAATAGTTAAGCAATTATGTTGAATAAAAGTAAAGAAACAAGGAAAAGTAGATTTTAAAGCCGTTTTAGAAGCATTTCCAATTTTTTTTTTTTTTTAGAAATATTTACATTCACGTGCCCACATTCGCTGATGTAAATTTCAAAAGGCATTTTCATAATACCTCAAGGACACAAACGTAAATTAATGGAAGCACAAAATGAGCACCAAAAAGAAGAAAAGAGGACAAAACCGTAAGCTGAAAATGAACAAACTGGACAATCAAATGCGACAAGATCCAAACAAAGACCTGAGAAATGTAAGTGAACGATAGGTGACATTGAACAACCTAGACCATCAAAAGTGACAAGACCAATCCAAGCAGCTAAGGCAAAGCCACTCAAAAATATCTGAAACAACGATAAACGAAAATAAAGATCAAAGAGATGAGTATGTAAAAGTTTAGAATATTAGCGAAACCGACAATTAGAAATTAGCCACCGTTTTTAAGCCTCTTTTAAGCACACAGAAATCCTATATAAAAAATTCCATAGATCTTGTTGAGAAGTTAAAAAATCAAAATACAACAGAAAAAACTATCTTATCTAGTTTTGATGCAGATTCTATGTACACTTCATGCGATGTCCTTAAATGTGAGCAGTCCTTACAAAGAAAATTAGAGGAAAATTCAGCTTGGTCAGAAAACAGAACTTTGGAAATTGATACAATAATGACTCTTGTTCGTCTTTGCAACAAGTTCTCCTCGTATTTTAAAGTTTCGAAAAAAAAAAAATCCTTCAAATCATGGGCACTGTTTTATCTCCTTATTTGGCAAATTTTTACATGGATTTCGTAGAACAGTCTGCCTTGAACAGTTTCCACTTAAAACACTATCTGGTTTCGTTTCGTTGATAATATCCTTTCTGTTTGGGAAAATGGACAAGACTCTCTAAGAGATATTTGGCACATTTGAACTCTTTTGGTTCAAATCTCCAGTTTACAATGGAACTCGAAGATTCAGGTAAGCTGCCTTTCTTGGATGTTTTGATTATAAAAACTGCTCCTAGCCTTGAATTTTCTCTATACAGAAAGCCAACCCATAATGATAGATATCTACATTTCTCTTCATATCACCCTCCTTCTGTGAAAAGAAGGGTAATAATCTCTTTAGTCGACAGAGTTTTAAATATCTTTTCTCGTAATCATATGAATTCTGAATTAAACAATATCAAAGATATTCTATTCTGCAATGGTTACCCAATAACACTTATTGAAAATATCATACATAGACGATTAAAATAGATAAAACAAGAAAATAGGGAGCCCGTCCTCCTTGATTCAGTTATCCTGGCAATTGAGAAAAAAACTTTCCTCACTTTACCATACATCCCAAAACTTAGCGATAAACTTGGAAAAATTTTTAAAAAACATAATCTCTCTGTTTCATTCCAAACGGAACATAAAGTTGAACATTTCTTCAACTCAGGAAAAGATAAGCTGACACTGTACTGGGTAGTGGTGTCTACAGAATCCCGTGTTCATGTGGGAAATTTAACATTGGTAAGACCCATCAACAACTAGGTAAACGTTTGCATGAACACGAAATTTCAATAGATAAGTCCCTGTGATTAGAAAATAAAAATGACAACTTTGATTCGGCATTGGACTTGCATATCTTTGAAAATCCGACACATCTGGTTCTTTTTGACGAGGCAACCTTAATATCTACTGTAAATGGCCTACCACAATCTTTTAGAGAGGTAATTGAATAAAAAAAAATACATAAACCGATATTTAGAAACAAATAGAGATACTGGAGATATTTCATTAAGCCCTATTTATAACAATTTAATTTTGAAGGACTCAATCAATATTTTCCCCCGGCCTAACTTGAGAGAACCTATTTGCACATCAAATGAAGACTGAATTTGTAGACCAGCTAAAGCTTTAGCAAAACAAAGGATTATTGCTCAATCATCTTGGTAATTTCTTTTTCATTGATTGTAACCTGGTTCTTATCTAGTTTTTTGTTCTGTCGTTGTCAAGCAAACTTCGAAAGGTTTGATTTTCGTTGGTTTCTTTTTTCTTTTCTTTCTTTTTTGTTTAGCACCAAGGATGACTTGGCGGAGGTCCTTGTCAAAATATTGAATAAAAAAACTATTTTTTTTTAACTGAAAGTAAGGAACGACGTTAAAACTTAAAACGAACAGAAATTATTCCGTATATGAAAGGGTCTATCCCCTCCTTAACGCCTCGCTCTTTACGCTAAAGTTTTTTATTGTTTAAAACACAGAGTTTTGAGAAAGCCAAACCTTAGCGTAAAGAGCGAGGCGTTGAAGAGGGGACAGCCCCTTTCATATACGGAATAATTTCGGTTCATTTTTGAACGTTCAAACGTTTAATTTGAACTACCTCCATTTTTGAACGTTTTTGAATTAATGCAGGTTTTGATTTTGGCTCACCGTACAAGAATAATTAAAACAAAATTTGCATCTTAATTTTACTTTTATTTGGTTAAACGGCTTTCTCGAAACTTGTTTAATTTTATTTACGAACGTTTTTATTAGTAATAAATATACGTAACTTACGAATTAACTTACGTAACGAACTTCTATGTTCAGAGATTTTTAATACGTATACTAGAGGGTTCGGCCGCTAGTCAATATCTTGCTCTTTAAGCTAAAGTTCGAATTTTGTTCCCAATTCTTTAAAAATGGCCCCTTAATCACAAAGGCCGTTAATTAGAGTAAATAGCTCTTATGAAAGTACTAAACAATCTTTGGCTTAAAGAGCGAGGTATTGACTAGAGGGTGAACCCGATCATATAAGTAATATTTTCTGTTCGTTTTAAGTTTTGATGTTGCTCCTTACTTTCAGTTGAAAAACTTGTTTTTTTATTTAATTTCTGATTCTTTTCTTTCATAATGATGGGAAATCCGGCGCTCCCTTCATAGCAATGTCCCTTCCCCCATGAAAACTTCCTTCATGGAAAGATCCCTCCATATAACCCCCGACTCCCCATCCCCCCACCCTACCTACCAGAAAAAATCCCCCCTTAAAACTTCTGTATACTCCCGAATAACCAATACTATATGTTAACATTTGGTGAAGTTCACAACTTTCAGCCCTCCCCCGGGGACTTCGGGGGATTAAGTCATCCTAAAGGACATAGTTATCATATTTTCGATCATGCTGAACAAAATGGCTATCTCAAAATTTCGATCGGGGGACTTTGGGAAAAAAATGAGTGTGGGAGGGGGCCTGGTTGCCCTCCATTTTTTGGGTCACTCAAAAAGAACACTATAATTTACAATTTTCGTTCGAATGAACCCCCCCGTGATATTCTATGGCCACTGGTTCGATATGATCACCCATGGAAAAAACCAAATAAATGAAACTCAGAGAGGAAAGAAAATAACAAAATGAAAAATAAAATAAAAAAAAGGTGAGAAAACGAGGATTTTGTCAGCCAGTGGCGAACCATGAAGAAGAAGAAATAAGCAAGTATTTCGACAAGGACCTCCGCCAAGTCGTCCTCATTGCTAAACAAAAAAGAAACAAAAGAAAAAAGAAACCAACGAAAATCGAACCTTTCGAAGTTTGCTTGACAGCGACAGTACAAAAACTAAACAAGAACCACGTTGGAATTAATGAAAAAGAAATTAGTAGAAAGGGGGATGCCAGTCCCAACATTACCACGTGGTTTAGGGTTTTCTCACTGAGAATAAAAAAAACAGAATTTTTCTCACTTGAAAAAACAGGAATTTTCTCACTTTTATGGATGTTTCTTGGACGGTTATGAGTGTTGGTCAATTTATTTGATGTTTTTCATGGATGTCAACAGTAATTTATGTCTGTTTTATGGTTTATGTCAGTAAGAATGGAAAAACAGGAATTTTCTCACTTTGATGGATGTTTTCTGGATTATTAAGTCTACACCATATATGGGCATAGAGTCCCTAGGGAGAACACGTGGTTAATCAATTGTGAATGTTATGATCCAGAAATAGGAAAACAGGATCATGTGTTTCTAACAGATGATGTCATGATTGATTGATTGTCACGAAAGGGGAATTAATTTGTTGTTTCTAAGGGGAATTATTGATTCACGAAAGGGGAATTAATTTATTGTTTCCAAGGAGAATTGTCTCCTGGACAAAGTTTATTAATATCTTTGGAGTTCAACCAGAATTGTTTCCAGGGCAAAGTTTATAAATAACTGACAGGTGATGGCAAGGTTAATTGTAACTCCGGCGAATGTTTTGATCTTCGAGTTTAACGCGGGAAAAGGTTTCTTAGTAATTTCAAATGTGACAGCGCAGGGATGCCAAAAACAAAGGGAACACGATGAAATTACGTTTAGAGATTATTTGGGCAAAACCGTTTTAGACATTTTAGGGAATTATTTCGGCGAAACAGTTAGAGAAATTTTAAAATATGATTTTAGAAGATGTTTTAGAAGAGGTTTTGAGTGTGGTCGTTATAATACACAAGTTCTATTTAAACAGTGCCGTGAGGTCCCCTACCCCAACCCCAAAGGGCCCCGATCCCCATACCCCGACCCAAAGGGCTCTGATCCCCCTACCCCAGCCCCGAAGGAAGCCCCCGGCCCCCAAAGGTTCCCCCAAGCTCCCAAAGGGTCCCCCGGGCCCCCCAAAGGGCCCCCCGGCGCCCCAAAGGCCCCTGAGCCCTCATTTTTTAATACTATTTTAAGGCTTTACTATATCTTTTCAGAACAATTTCCTTTCTTAATGTCCCTCCAAAACCCATTTTACAAGTTGAAGTACTTGTCTTTTTCATCCAAAACTATACTTTACAGCTTTTTGGTTACCTCAACACCAAGAAATACTTTTCAAAGACCATTTCAGAGCAAGTGACTTTCTTAATGTCCCTCCTAAACCCATTTTCCAACTTGAAGTACTTATCTTTTTCATCCACAACTATACTTTACAGCTTTTTGGTTACCTCAACACCAAGAAATACTTTTCAAAGACCATTTCAGAGCAAGTTACTTTCTTAATGTCCCTCCTAAACCCATTTTCCAACATGAAGTACTTATCTTTTTCACCCACAACTATACTTTACAGCTTTTTGGATACCTCAACACAAAGAAATACTTTTCAAAGACCATTTCAGAGCAAGTTACTTTCTTAATGTCCCTTCTAAAGCTATTTTACAAGTTGAAGTACTTATCTTTTTCACCCACAACTATACTTTACAGCTTTTTGGATACCTCAACACCAAGAAATACTTTTCAAAGACCATTTCAGAGCAAGTTACTTTCTTAATGTCCCTCCTAAACACATTTTCCAACTTGAAGTACTTATCTTTTTCACCCACAACTATACTTTACAGCTTTTTGGTTACCTCAACACCAAGAAATACTTTTCAAAGACTATTTCAGAGCAAGTTACTTTCTTAATGTCCCTCCTAAACCCATTTTCCAACTTGAAGTACTTATCTTTTTCATCCACAACCATACTTTACAGCTTTTTGGTTACCTCAACACCAAGAAATACTTTTCAAAGACCATTTCAGAGCAAGTTACTTTCTTAATGTCCCTCCTAAACCCATTTTCCAACTTGAAGTACTTCTCTTTTTCACCCACAACTATACTTTACAGCTTTTTGGTTACCTCAACACCAAGAAATACTTTTCAAAGACCATTTCAGAGCAAGTTACTTTCTTAATGTCCTTCCTAAACCCATTTTCCAACTTGAAGTACTTATCTTTTTCACCCACAACTATACTTTACAGCTTTTTGGTTACCTCAACACCAAGAAATACTTTTCAAAGACCATTTCAAAGCAAGTTACTTTCTTAATGTCCATCCTAAACCCATTTTCCAACTTGAAGTACTTATCTTTTTCACCCACAACTATACTTTACAGCTTTTTGGATACCTCAACACCAAGAAATACTTTTCAAAGACCATTTCAGAGCAAGTTACTTTCTTAATGTCCCTCCTAAACCCATTTTCCAACTTGAAGTACTTATCTTTTTCACCCACAACTATACTTTACAGCTTTTTGGTTACCTCAACACCAAGAAATACTTTTCAAAGACCATTTCAGAGCAAGTTACTTTCTGAATGTCCCTCCTAAACCCATTTTCCAACTTGAAGTACTTATCTTTTTCACCCACAACTATACTTTACAGCTTTTTGGATACCTCAACACCAAGAAATACTTTTCAAAGACCATTTCAGAGCAAGTTACTTTCTTAATGTCCCTCCTAAACCCATTTTCCCACATGAAGTACTTATCTTTTTCATTCACAACTATACTTTACAGCTTTTTGGATACCTCAACACCAGGAAATACTTTTCAAAGACCGTTTCAGAGCAAGTTACTTTCTTAATGTCCCTTCTAAACCCATTTTCCAACTTGAAGTACTTATCTTTTTCACCCACAACTATACTTTACAGCTTTTTGGATACCTCAACACCAAGAAATACTTTTCAAAGACCCTTTCAGAGCAAGTTACTTTCTTAATGTCCCTCCTAAACCTATTTTCCAACTTGAAGTACTTATCTTTTTCACCCACAACTATACTTTACAGCTTTTTGGATACCTCAACACCAAGAAATACTTTTCAAAGACCATTTCAGAGCAAGTTACTTTCTTAATGTCCCTTCTAAACCCATTTTTCAACTTGAAGTACTTATCTTTTTCACCCACAACTATACTTTACAGCTTTTTGGATACCTCAACACCAAGAAATACTTTTCAAAGACCATTCCAGAGCAAGTTACTTTCTTAATGTCCCTCCTAAACCCATTTTCCAACTTGAAGTACTTATCTTTTTCACCCACAACTATACTTTACAGCTTTTTGGTTACCTCAATACCAAGAAATTCTTTTCAAAGACCATTTCAGAGCAAGTTACTTTCTTAATATCCCTCCTAAACCCTTTTTTCAACTTGAAGTACTTATCTTTTTCACCCACAACTATACTTTACAGCTTTTTGGATACCTCAACACCAAGAAATACTTTTCAAAGACCATTTCAGAGCAAGTTACTTTCTTAATGTCCCTCCTAAAACCCATTTTCCACCTTGAAGTACTTATCTTTTTAACCCACAACTATACTTTACAGCTTTTTGGATACCTCAACACCAAGAAATACTCTTCAAAGACCATTTCAGGGCAAGTTACTTTCTTAATGTCCCTTCTAAACCTATTTTCCAACTTGAAGAACTTATCTTTTTCACCACAACTATACTTTACAGCTTTTTGGATACCTCAACACCAAGAAATACTTTTCAAAGACCATTTCAGAGCAAGTTACTTTCTTAATGTCCCTCCTAAACCCATTTTCCAACTTGAAGTACTTGTCTTTTTCACCCACAACTATACTTTACAGCTTTTTTGGATACCTCAACACCAAGAAACACTTTTCAAAGACCATTTCAGAGCAAGTTACTTTCTTAATGTCCCTCCTAAACCCATTTTCCAACTTGAAGTACTTATCTTTTTCACCCACAACTATACTTTACAGCTTTTTGGTTACCTCAACACCAAGAAATACTTTTCAAAGACCATTTCAGAGCAAGTTACTTTCTTAATGTCCCTCCTAAACCCATTTTCCAACTTGAAGTACTTATCTTTTTCATCCACAACTATACTTTACAGCTTTTTGGATACCTCAACACCAAGAAATACTTTTCAAAGACCATTTCAGAGCAAGTTACTTTCTTAATGTCCCTTCTAAACCCATTTTCCAACTTGAAGTACTTATCTTTTTCACCCACAACTATACTTTACAGCTTTTTGGATACCTCAACACCAAGAAATACTTTTCAAAGACCATTTCAGAGCAAGTTACTTTCTTAATGTCCCTCCTAAACCCATTTTCCACCTTGAAGTACTTATCTTTTTAACCCACAACTATACTTTACAGCTTTTTGGATACCTCAACACCAAAAAATACTCTTCAAAGACCATTTCAGGGCAAGTTACTTTCTTAATGTCCCTTCTAAACCTATTTTCCAACTTGAAGTACTTATCTTTTTCACCAACAACTATACTTTACAGCTTTTTTGGATACCTCAACACCAAGAAATACTTTTCAAAGACCATTTCAGAGCAAGTTACTTTCTTAATGTCCCTCCTAAACCCATTTTCCAACTTGAAGTACTTATCTTTTTCACCCACAACTATACTTTACAGCTTTTTGGTTACCTCAACACCAAGAAATACTTTTCAAAGACCATTTCAGAGCAAGTTACTTTCTTAATGTCCCTCCTAAACCCATTTTCCAACTTGAAGTACTTATCTTTTTCATCCACAACTATACTTTACAGCTTTTTGGATACCTCAACACCAAGAAATACTTTTCAAAGACCATTTCAGAGCAAGTTACTTTCTTAATGTCCCTTCTAAACCCATTTTCCAACTTGAAGTACTTATCTTTTTCACCTACAACTATACTTTACAGCTTTTTGGTTACCTCAACACCAAGAAATACTTTTCAAAGACCATTTCAGAGCAGGTTACTTTCTTAATATCCCTCCTAAACCCATTTTACAAGTTGAAGTACTTATCTTTTTCACCCACAACTATACTTTACAGCTTTTTGGATATCTTAACACCAAGAAATACTTTTCAAAGACCATTTCAGAGCAAGTTACTTTCTTAATTTCCCTCCTAAACCCATTTTCAAACTTGAAGTACTTATCTTTTTCACCCAAAACTATACTTTACAGCTTTTTGGTTACCTCAACACCAAGAAATACTTTTCCCAGAAGAAGAAAAGGCCCAAGACATAAAAAATTTAAAGTTCACTTCTAAATTTTTCCGTAGAAGATAGGAAAAGTTATACCATGATTGTGATTATTTTCTATGAAGATAAAAAGTTTCACTTTAATTCTAAATTTTCTTAAGTTCGGTTCCAACCTTTCTTAAAGAGATGAAAAAATTTAAAGCTCTGTTCCAAATATTTCCCCGGAAGAAGAAAAGTTCAACTTTGATTCTGAATTTTCACAATGAAAATGAAATAAGTTATTGATCAATTCTATTTTCTCAAAATATTATAAAATTTTCCACTTCAATTCAGATTTTTCTCAAAGAGATGAAACAATTTAAAATATTGTTCCAAATTTTTCATAGAAGATAGAAAAGTTCAAGTTCTAATCTGAATTTTACCAAAGAACATAATTCAATTCTAATTTCTCCAGAGAAAATAAAAAGCTTCCACTTCAGTTTTAAGTTCACCAAGACATAAGAAATTTAAAGTTCAGTTCTAAATTTTTCCATAGAAGATAGGAAAAGTTATACTATGATTATGATTATTTTCCATGAAGATAAAAAGTTTCACTTTAATTTTAAATTTTCTTAAATTCAGATCCGACTTTTCACATAGAGATGAAAAAATTTAAAGTTCTGTTCCAGATTTTTCTTAGAAGATAGAAAAGTTCAAGTTCTCTTCTGAATTTTACCAAAGAACACAATTCAATTCTAATTTCACCAGAGAAAATAAAAAGCTTCCACTTTAGTTTTAAGTTCACCAAGACATAAAAAATTTAAAGTTCAGTTCTAAATTTTTCCGAAGAAGATAGGAAAAGTTATACCATGATTGTGATTATTTTCTATGAAGATAAAAAGTTTCACTTTAATTCTAAATTTTCTTAAATTCAGTTCCGACCTTTCTCAAAGAGATGAAAAAATTTAAAGTTCTGTTCCAAATATTTTCCCGGAAGAAGAAAAGTTCAACTTTGATTCTGAATTTTCTTAATGAAAATTAATAAGTTATTGATCATTTCTATTTTTTCAAATAATATAAAAAGTTTCCACTTCAGTTCAGATTTTTCTCGAAGAGATCAAAAAATTTAAAATAGTGTTCCAAATTTTTCGTAGAAGATAGAAAAGTTCAAGTTCTCTTCTGAATTTTACCAAAGAACACAATTCAATTCTAATTTCACCAGAGAAAATAAAAAGCTTCCACTTCAGTTTTAAGTTCACCAAGACATACAAAATTTAAAGTTCAGTTCTAAATTTTTCCGTAGAAGATAGGAAAAGTTATACCATGATTGTTATTATTTTCTATGAAGATAAAAAGTTTCACCTTAATTCTAAATTTTCTTAAATTCAGTTCCGACCTTTCTCAAAGAGATGAAAAAATTTAAAGTTCTGTTCCAAATATTTTCCCGGAAGAAGAAAAGTTCAACTTCGATTCTGAATTTTCTTAATGAAAATGAACTAAGTTATTGATCAATTCTATTTTCCCAAAATAATATAAAAATTTTCCACTTCAGTTCAGATTTTTCTCAAAGAGATGAAAAATTTAAAATACTTCCAAATTTTTCATAGAAGATAGAATAGTTCAAGTTCTGTTCTGAATTTTACCAACGAACACAATTCAATTCTAATTTTTCCAGAGAAAATAAAAAGCTTCCACTTCAGTTTTAAGTTCACCAAGACATAAAAAATTTAAAGTTCAGTTCTAAATTTTTCCGTAGAAGATAGGAAAAGTTATACTATGATTGTGATTATTTTCCATGAAGATAAAAAGTTTCACTTTAATTCAAATTTTTTTAAATTCAGTTCCGACTTTTCACATAGAGATGAAAAAAATTTAAAGTTCTGTTCCAAATTTTTCATAGAAGATTGGAAAAGTTATACTTTGATCGTGAATATTCAAGTTCTCTTCTGAATTTTACCAAAGAACACAATTCAATTCTAATTTCTCCAGAGAAAATAAACAGCTTCCACTTCAGTTTTAAGTTCACCATGACATAAAAAATTTAAAGTTCAGTTCTAAATTTTTACATAGAAGATAGGAAAAGTTATACTATGATTTTGATTATTTCCTATGAAGATTAAAAGTTTCACTTCAATTTTTAATTTTTCTCAAAGAAGTGAAGAAAAGTTCAACTTCGATTCTGAATTTCTCAATGAAAATGAAATAAGTTATTGATCATTTCTATTTTCCCAAAATAATATAAAAATTTTCCACTTCAGTTCAGATTTTTCTCAAACAGATGAAAAAATTTAAAATACTGTTCCAAATTTTCCATAGAAGATAGAAAAGTTCAAGTTCTCTTCTGAATTTTACCAAAGAACATAATTCAATTCTAATTTCTCCAGAGAAAATAAAAAGCTTCCACATCAGTTTTAAGTTCACCAAGACATAAAAAATTTAAAGTTCAGTTCTAAATTTTTCCATAGAAGATAGGAAAAGTTATACTATGATTGTGATTATTTTCCATGAAGATAAAAAGTTTCATTTTAATTCTAAATTTTCTTAAATTCAATTCCAACCTTTCTCAAAGAGATGAAAAAATTTAAAATTCTGTTCCAAATATTTTCCCGGAAAAGAAAAGTTCAACTTCGATTCTGAATTTTCTCAATGAAAATGAAATAAGTTATTGATCAATTCTAATTTCATAAAATAATATAAAATTTTCCACTTCAATTCAGATTTTTCTCAAAGAGATGACAAAATTTAAAATATTGTTCCAAATTTTTCATAGAAGATAGAAAAAGTTATACTTTGATTGTGATTATTCTTCATGAAGATATGGAGCTCCACTTTAATTCTAACTTTTCTCGAAGAAGTGCAAAATGTACAAGTTCTCTTCTGAATTTTCTTAGAGAGGAGAAAAAAAGTTAGCTCAATTCTGAAATTTACCAATGAAAATGAAAAAGCTTCCATTTCAGTTCATAATTTCTCAAAGACATAAAAATTTAATGTTCAATTCTAAATTTTTCCATAGAAGATAGGAATGGCTATACTATGATTGTGATTATTTACCATGAAGGTAAAAAGTTTCACTCTATTTTTAATTTTTCTTAAATTCAGTTCATTCATCTAACCACCAAAAACAATAGGTTAGGTTAGGTTAGGTATAAATAAATATTAATAAATAATTAGAAACATTTCTCCATGTTTAAGTTAGGCTAGGTTAGGTTAACTTATCATGAGCGCTCATGATAAGCTAACCTAACCTAACTTAAACATGGTAAAAAGATTAAATTAGGTTAGGTTAGGTTAGATTAAGTTAGGTCAGGTTAAGTTAGGTTAGGTTAGCCTACGTACGCGCGCGTACGTAGGCTAACCTAACCTAACCTAACTTAACCTGACCTAACTTAATCTAACCTAACCTAATTTAATCTTTTTACCATGTTTAAGTTAGGTTAGGTTAGCTTATCATGAGCGCTCATGATAAGTTAACCTAACCTAGCCTAACTTAAACATGGAGAAATGTTTCTAATTATTTATTAATATTTATTTATACCTAACCTAACCTAACCTATTGTTTTGGGTGGTTAGATGAATGAACTGAATTTAAGAAAAATTAGAAATAGAGTGAAACTTTTTATCTTCATGGTAAATAATCACAATCATAGTATAGCCATTCCTATCTTCTATGGAAAAATTTAGAATTGAACTTTAAATTTTTATGTCTTTGAGAAATTATGAACTGAAATGGAAGCTTTTTCATTTTCATTGGTAAATTTCAGAATTGAGCTAACTTTTTTTCTCCTCTCTAAGAAAATTCAGAAGAGAACTTGTACATTTTGCACTTCTTCGAGAAAACTTAGAATTAAAGTGGAGCTCCATATCTTCATGAAGAATAATCACAATCAAAGTATAACTTTTTCTACCTTCTATGAAAAATTTGGAACAATATTTTAAATTTTGTCATCTCTTTGAGAAAAATCTGAATTGAAGTGGAAAATTTTATATTATTTTATGAAAATAGAATTGATCAATAACTTATTTCATTTTCATTGAGAAAATTCAGAATCGAAGTTGAACTTTTCTTTTCCGGGAAAATATTTGGAACAGAACTTTAAATTTTTTCATCTCTTTGAGAAAGGTCGGAATTGAATTTAAGAAAATTTAGAATTAAAATGAAACTTTTTATCTTCATGGAAAATAATCACAATCATAGTATAACTTTTCCTATCTTCTATGGAAAAGTTTAGAACTGAACTTTAAATTTTTTATGTCTTGGTGAACTTAAAACTGATGTGGAAGCTTTTTATTTTCTCTGGAGAAATTAGAATTGAATTATGTTCTTTGGTAAAATTCAGAAGAGAACTTGAACTTTTCTATCTTAATGGAAAATTTGGAACAGTATTTTAAATTTTTTCATCCGTTTGAGAAAAATCTGAACTGAAGTGGAAAATTTTTATATTATTTTGGGAAAATAGAAATGATCAATAACTTATTTCATTTTCATTGAGAAAATTCAGAATCGAAGTTGAACTTTTCTTCACTTCTTTGAGAAAAATTAAAAATTGAAGTGAAACTTTTAATCTTCATAGGAAATAATCAAAATCATAGTATAACTTTTCCTATCTTCTATGTAAAAATTTAGAAATGTGAACTTTAAATTTTTTATGTCTTGGTGAACTTAAAACTGAAGTGGAAGCTTTTTATTTTCTCTGGAGAAATTAGAATTGAATTGTGTTCTTTGGTAAAATTCAGAAGGGAACTTGAATATTCACGATCAAAGTATAACTTTTCCAATCTTCTATGAAAAATTTGGAACAGAACTTTAAATTTTTTTCATCTCTATGTGAAAAGTCGGAACTGAATTTAAGAAAATTTGAATTAAAGTGAAACTTTTTATCTTCATGGAAAATAATCACAATCATAGTATAACTTTTCCTATCTTCTACGGAAAAATGTAGAACAGAACTTTAAATTTTTTATGTCTTGGTGAACTTAAAACTGAAGTGGAAGCTTTTTATTTTCTCTGGAGAAATTAGAATTGAATTGTGTTCGTTGGTAAAATTCAGAAGAGAACTTGAACTTTTCTATCTTCTATGAAAAATTTGGAAGTATTTTAAGTTTTTCATCTCTTTGAGAAAAATCTGAACTGAAGTGGAGAATTTTTATATTATTTTGGGAAAAGAGAATTGATCAATAACCTATTTCATTTTCATTAAGAAAATTCAGAATCGAAGTTGAACTTTTCTTCTTCCGGGAAAATATTTGGAACAGAACTTTAAATTTTTTCATCTCTTTGAGAAAGGTCGGAACTGAATTTAAGAAAATTTAGAATTAAGGTGAAACTTTTCATCTTCATAGAAAATAATCACAATCATGGTATAACTTTTCCTATCTTCTACGGAAAAATTTAGAACTGAACTTTAAATTTTTTATGTCTTGGTGAACTTAAAACTGAAGTGGAAGCTTTTTATTTTCTCTGGTGAAATTAGAATTGAATTGTGTTCTTTGGTAAAATTCAGAAGAGAACTTGAACTTTTCTATCTTCTATGAAAAATTTGGAACAGTATTTTTAATTTTTTCATCTCTTTGAGAAAAATCTGAACTGAAGGGGAAACTTTTTATATTATTTGGAAAAAAAGAAATGATCAATAACTTATTTCATTTTCATTAAGAAAATTCAGAATCGAAGTTGAACTTTTCTTCTTCCGGGAAAATATTTGGAACAGAACTTTAAATTTTTTCATCTCTTTGAGAAAAGCCGGAATTAAATTTAAGAAAATTTAGAATTAAAGTGAAACTTTTTATCTTCATAGAAAATAATCACAATCATGGTATAACTTTTCCTATCTTCTACGGAAAAATTTAGAACTGAACTTTAAATTTTATATGTCTTGGTGAACTTAAAGCTAAAGTGGAAGCTTTTTATTTTCTCTGGTGAAATTAGAATTGAATTGTGTTCTTTGGTAAATTCAGAAGAGAACATGAACTTTTCTATCTTCTAAGAAAAATTTGGAACAGAACTTTAAATTTTTTCATCTCTATGTGAAAAGTCGGAACTGAAGTTAAGAAAATTTAGAATTAAAGTGAAACTTTTTATCTTCATGGAAAATAATCATAATCATAGTATAACTTTTCCCATCTTCTATGTAAAAATTTAGAACTGAACTTTAAATTTTTTATGTCTTGGTGAACTTAAAACTGAAGTGGAAGCTTTTTATTTTCTCTGGAGAAATTAGAATTGAATTATGTTCTTTGGTAAAATTCAGATTAGAACTTGAACTTTTCTATCTTCTAAGAAAAATTTGGAACAATATTTTAAATTTTTTCATCTCTTTGAGAAAAATCTGAATTGAAGTGGAAAATTTTATAATATTTTGAGAAAATAGAATTGATCAATAACTTATTTCATTTTCATTGAGAAAATTCAGAATCGAAGTTGAACTTTTCTTCTTCCGGGGAAATATTTGGAACAGAACTTTAAATTTTTTCATCTCTTTGAGAAAGGTTGGAACTGAATTTAAGAAAATTTAGAATTAAAGTGAAACTTTTTATCTTCATAGAAAATAATCACAATCATGGTATAACTTTTCCTATCTTCTACGGAAAAATTTAGAAGTGAACTTTAAATTTTTTATGTCTTGGGCCTTTTCTTCTTCCGGGAAAAGTATTTCTTGGTGTTGAGGTAACCAAAAAGCTGTAAAGTATAGTTGTGGGTGAAAAAGATAAGTACTTCAAGTTGGAAAATGGGTTTAGGAGGGAAATTAAGAAAGTAACTTGCTCTGAAATGGTCTTTGAAAAGTATTTCTTGGTGTTGAGATATCCAAAAAGCTGTAAAGTATAGTTGTGGGTGAAAAAGATAATTACTTCAACTTGTAAAATGGGTTTAGGAGGGACATTAAGAAAGTAACTTGCTCTGAAATGGTCTTTGAAAAGTATTTCTTGGTGTTGAGGTAACCAAAAAGCTGTAAAGTATAGTTGTGGGTGAAAAAGATAAGTACTTCAAGTTGGAAAATGGGTTTAGAAGGGACATTAAGAAAGTAACTTGCTCTGAAATGGTCTTTGAAAAGTATTTCTTGGTGTTGAGGTATCCAAAAAGCTGTAAAGTATAGTTGTGGGTGAAAACGATAAGTACTTCAAGTTGGAAAATGGGTTTAGAAGGAACATTAAGAAAGTAAATTGCTCTGAAATGGTCTTTGAAAAGTATTTCTTGGTGTTGAGGTAACCAAAAAGCTGTAAAGTATAGTTGTGGGTGAAAAAGATAATTACTTCAAGTTGGAAAATGGGTTTAGGAGGGACATTAAGAAAGTAACTTGTTCTGAAATCGTCTTTGAAAAGTATTTCTTGGTGTTGAGGTATCCAAAAAGCTGTAAAGTATAGTTGTGGGTGAAAAAGATAAGTACTTCAAGTTGAAAAATGGGTTTAGAAGGGACATTAAGAAAGTAACTTGCTCTGAAATGGTCTTTGAAAAGTATTTCTTGGTGTTGAGGTATCCAAAAAGCTGTAAAGTATAGTTGTGGGTGAAAAAGATAATTACTTCAACTTGTAAAATGGGTTTAGGAGGGACATTAAGAAAGTAACTTGCTCTGAAATGGTCTTTGAAAAGTATTTCTTGGTGTTGAGGTAACCAAAAAGCTGTAAAGTATAGTTGTGGGTGAAAAAGATAATTACTTCAAGTTGGAAAATGGGTTTAGGAGGGACATTAAGAAAGTAACTTGCTCTGAAATGGTCTTTGAAAAGTATTTCTTGAAATTGAGGTATCCAAAAAGCTGTAAAGTATAGTTGTGGGTGAAAACCATAAGTACTTCAAGTTGGAAAATGGGTTTAGAAGGGACATTAAGAAAGTAAATTGCTCTGAAATGGTCTTTGAAAAGTATTTCTTGGTGTTGAGGTAACCAAAAAGCTGTAAAGTATAGTTGTGGGTGAAAAAGATAATTACTTCAAGTTGGAAAATGGGTTTAGGAGGGACATTAAGAAAGTAACTTGCTCTGAAATGGTCTTTGAAAAGTATTTCTTGGTGTTGAGGTATCCAAAAAGCTGTAAAGTATAGTTGTGGGAGAAAAAGATAATTACTTCAAGTTGGAAAATGGGTTTAGGAGGGACATTAAGAAAGTAACTTGCTCTGAAATGGTCTTTGAAAAGTATTTCTTGGTGTTGAGGTATCCAAAAAGCTGTAAAGTATAGTTGTGGGTCAAAAAGATAAGTACTTCAAGTTGAAAAATGGGTTTAGAAGGGACATTAAGAAAGTAACTTACTCTGAGATGGGCTTTGAAAAGTATTTCTTGGTGTTGAGGTATCCAAAAAGCTGTAAAGTATAATTGTGGGTGAAAAAGATAAGTACTTCAAGTTGAAAAATGGGTTTAGGATGGACATTAAGAAAGTAACTTGCTCTGAAATGGTCTTTGAAAAGTATTTCTTGGTGTTGAGGTAACCAAAAAGCTGTAAAGTATAGTTGTGGGTGAAAAAGATAAGTACTTCAAGTTGGAAAATGGGTTTAGGAGGGACATTAAGAAAGTAACTTGCTCTGAAATGGTCTTTGAAAAGTATTTCTTGGTGTTGAGGTATCCAAGAAGCTGTAAAGTATAGTTGTGGGTGAAAAACATAAGTACTTCAACTTGTAAAATAGGTTTAGAAGGGACATTAAGAAAGTAACTTGCTCTGAAATGGTCTTTGAAAAGTATTTCTTGGTGTTGAGGTAACCAAAAAGCTGTAAAGTATAGTTGTGGGTGAAAAAGATAAGTACTTCAAGTTGGAAAATGGGTTTAGAAGGGACATTAAGAAAGGAACTTGCTCTGAAATGGTCTTTGAAAAGTATTTCTTGGTGTTGAGGTAACCAAAAAGCTGTAAAGTATAGTTGTGGATGAAAAAGATAAGTACTTCAAGTTGGAAAATGGGTTTAGGAGGGACATTAAGAAAGTAACTTGCTCTGAAATGGTCTTTGAAAAGTATTTATTGGTGTTGAGGTAACCAAAAAGCTTTAAAGTATAGTAGTGGGTGAAAAAGATAAGTACTTCAAGTTGGAAAATGGGTTTAGGAGGGACATTAAGAAAGTAACTTGCTCTGAAATGGTCTTTGAAAAGTATTTCTTGGTGTTGAGGTATCCAAAAAGCTGTAAAGTATAGTTGTGGGTGAAAAAGATAAGTACTTCAACTTGTAAAATAGGTTTAGAAGGGACATTAAGAAAGTAACTTGCTCTGAAATGGTCATTGAAAAGTATTTCTTGGTGTTGAGGTATCCAAAAAGCTGTAAAGTATAGTTGTGGGTGAAAAAGATAAGTACTTCATGTTGGAAAATGGGTTTAGGAGGGACATTAAGAAAGTAACTTGCTCTGAAATGGTCTTTGAAAAGTATTTCTTGGTGTTGAGGTAACCAAAAAGCTGTAAAGTATAGTTGTGGATGAAAAAGATAAGTACTTCAAGTTGGAAAATGGGTTTAGGAGGGACATTAAGAAAGTAACTTGCTCTGAAATGGTCTTTGAAAAGTATTTCTTGGTGTTGAGGTAACTAAAAAGCTGTAAAGTATAGTTGTGGATGAAAAAGATAAGTACTTCAACTTGTAAAATAGGTTTAGGAGGGACATTAAGAAAGGAAATTGTTCTGAAAAGATATAGTAAAGCCTTAAAAAAGTATTAAAAAATGAGGGCTCAGGGCCTTTGGGGCGCCGGGGGCCCTTTGGGGGGCCCGGGGGACCCTTCGGGAGCCTGGGGGAACCTTTGGGGGCCGGGGCTTCCTTCGGGGTTGGGGTAGGGGGATCGGAGCCCTTTGGGTCGGGGTATGGGGATCGGGGCCCTTTGGGGTTGGGGTAGGGGACCTCACGGCACTGTTTAAATAGAACTTGTGTATTATAACGACCACACTCAAAACCTCTTCTAAAACATCTTCTAAAATCATATTTTAAAATGTCACATTTGAAACTACTAAGAAACCTTTTCCCGCGTTAAACTCTAAGATCAAAACATTCGCCGGATTTACAATTAACCTTGCCATCACCTGTCAGTTATTTATAAACTTTGCCCCGGAAACAATTCTGGTCGAACTCCAAAGATATTAATAAACTTTGTCCAGGAGACAATTCTCCTTGGAAACAATAAATTAATTCCCCTTTCGTGAATCAATAATTCCCCTTAGAAACAACAAATTAATTCCCCTTTCGTGACAATCAATCAATCATGACATCATCTGTTAGAAACACGTGATCCTGTTTTCCTATTTCTGGATCATAACATTCACAATTGATTAACCACGTGTTCTCCCTAGGGACTCTATGCCCATATATGGTGTAGACTCAATAATCCAGAAAACATCCATAAAAGTGAGAAAATTCCTGTTTTTCCATTCTCACTGACATAAACCATAAAACAGACATAAAATACTGTTGACATCCATGAAAAACATCAAATAAATTGACCAACACTCATAACCGTCCAAGAAACATCCATAAAAGTGAGAAAATTCCTGTTTTTTCAAGTGAGAAAAATTCTGTTTTTTTATTCTCAGTGAGAAAACCATAAACCACGTGGTAATGTTGGGACTGGCACCCCCCTTTCTACTGAAATTTACCAAGATGACTGTGTAATAATCCTTTGTTTTGCTATAGCTTTAGCTGGTCTACAAATTCGGTCATCATCTGATGTACAAATAGGTTCTCTCAAGTTAGACCGGACGAAAATATTGATTGAGTCCTTCAAAATTAAACTGTTATAAATTGGGGTTAATGAAATATCTTCAATATCTCTATTTATAGCTAAATTTTGGTTTATGTATTTTTTTATCTCAATTACTTCTTTAAAAGAGTGTGGTAAGCCTTTTACAGTAGATATTAAGGTTGCCTCGTCAAAAAGAACCAGATGGGTCGTATTCTCAAAAATATGCAGGGCCAATGCTGAATCAAAGTTGTCATTTTTATTTTCCAATCTCATGGACTTACCTATTGAAATTTTGTGTTCATGCAAACGCTCACCTAGTTGTTGATCGGTACTAGCAATGTAAAATTTCCCACATGAACACGGGATTTTGTAGACGCCACTACCCAGTACAGGGTCAGTTTTATCTTTTCCTGAGCTGAAAAAATATTCAACTTTTTGTTCAGGTTTGAAAGAAACAGAGAGATTATGTTTTTTTTTAGATTTGTCCAAGTTTATCGCTAAGTTTTGGGATGTGTGGTAAAGTGATGAAAGTTTTTCTCTCAATTGCCAGGGTGACTGAATCAAGGGGTACGGGCTCCCTATTTTCTTGTTTTATCTTTTTTAATCGTCTATATATGATATTTCCAATAAGTGTTATTGGGTAACCACTGCAGAATAGATAATCTTTGATATAGTTTAATTCAGGAGTTATATGACTTACGAGAAGAGATTTTTAAAACTCTCTTGACTAAAGAGATTATTACCCCTCTTTTTACAGAAGGAGGATGTAAATGGCCTACCACAAGCTTTTAACGGGGTAATTGAGATAAAAAATATACATAAACTGAAATTTAGCAATAAATAGAGATACTGGAGATATTTCATTAGCCCCAATTTGTAACAATTTAATTTTTAAGGACTCAATCAATATTTTCGCCCGGTCTAACTTGAGAGAACCTATTTGCACATCAAATGATGACCGAATTTGTAGACCAGCTAAAACTATAGCAAAACAAAGGATTATTGCTCAATCATCTTGGTAGATATATTTTTCATTGATTTCAACCTGGTTCTTGTTTAGTTTTTGTACTGTCGCTGTCAAGCAAATTTCGAAAGGTTTGATTTTCGTTGGGTTCTTTTTTCTTTTCTTTCTTTTTTGTTTAGCACTAAGGACGACTTGGTGGAGGTCCTTGTCAAAATAATAAATAAAAAAAACAAGTTTTTTTAACTGAAAGTAAGGAACGACGTTAAAACTTGAAACGAACAGAAATTATCAAGCAAACTTCGAAAGGTTCGATTATCGTTGGTTTCTTTTTTCTTTTCTTTCTTTTTTGTTTAGCACTGAGGACGACTTGGTGGAGGTCTTTGTCGAAATATTTGCTTATTTCTTTTTCTTCATGATTCGCCACTGGCTGAAAAAATAAACAAAAAATCGCGAAGAAAGGAAACGAGGACAATTAACAGCCAGTGAAAAAATTGAAAAATTATGCAAATATTTCGGTCAAGACCTCCGCTTGACCGAAATAAGTGCAGAATAAAACTGATAAAAATGTAAAAACCAAACCTTAAAATAAAAACACCAAACTAAAATTGGACGACCCTTTCCTAGTAACGGTGAAAGGGTAACCCTTTCACCGTTACTAGGAAAGGGTCGTCCAATTTTAGTTTGGTGTTTTTATTATAAGGTTTGGTTTTTACATTTTTATTCTGCACTGAGGACGGTCAAGCGGAGGTCTTGACCGAAATATTTGCATAATTTTTCAATTTTTTCACTGGCTGTTAATTGTCCTCGTTTCCTTTCTTCGCGATTTTTTGTTTATCATGATTAGCCAGTGTGGTCTCAGAAATTATTTACGGCTGAAAAAATCCTAGTTTTCACCTTTTTTTTATTTTATTTTTCATTTTATTTTCTTTCCTCTCTGAGTTTCATTTGTCATGTATAGCCAGTGTGGTCTTAGAATGTATTTAAAACAAATAAACACGCATCCGTGATCTTTCTTCTGGCAAAAAATACAAAATTCCACATTTTGGCAGATAGGAGCTTGAATCTTCTATAGTAAGGTTCTCTGGTACATTGAATCTGATTGTGTGATTTTCATTAAAGATATTTGACTTTTAGGGGGCGTTTCCTCCTTTTTCGAACAAGTTTTCCCAGGTGCGTAGCTTTTGATGGGGAACAATTAACATGATGAAACTTGTGTATTTGAAATCAGCATAAAAATCTGATTCTTTTGATGTATCTATTGGTATCAAAATTCCGTTTTTTAGAGTTTCGGTTACTATTGAGCCAGGTCGACTCTTACCTACAGTTCGTTACCAAGAACTGTTTGATTAATCTCATATTAAGTTAGCTCCACCTTAACTTGGTTAAAACACCCAGTGATTTTGTCGAAATTCCAAGATTATGTATATCTTAAGATTATGTAATTCTCAGACTATAGGTTATGCAAGTTGTTCAATGTTAACATATAAGGTTTTTATGGAATAGGTGGTCTTATAAAATTCGGAGGAATCTCATTCTATTGGAAATCAGGAATTCTAATGCCCTTTTTAAAAGTCAAAAGTGATCAGAGGGCAACCAGCCCCCCCTCCAACGTCCTTTTTTCCAAGGGTTTAGGATCAAAATTTTTAGATAGCCAGGGTTGACAAAGCCCCCCACAACAACCAGAGTAAGGGCTGTATATTAAAGTTGCTTATTGTTAACATGTAAGTTTTGGGGAATATAAGCGTATTCCATTAGAAATCAAAAGTTCTAGTTACTTTTTAAGAGTCCAAAGTGATCGAAGGGCAGCAAGTTTCCAAATCCTGTGTCCTTTTCCCTTAAATACATCCAATCCAAATTTTGAAATATTCTTTTTGTTAAAAATAGTCCAAAGGTCTAATAATTATGCTTCCAGGTTTGACAACACACCTCTTAAGCCCGTGGGGCAAGGGCTGTACGTTATTCAAGCCGTCCATGCTAATACATAGGTTTTATGGAAGGGGTGGTCGTATAAACTTTGAAGGAGGCTCATTCCATTGGAAAACGAAAGTTCTAGCTCCTTTTTTAAGAGTCAAAAGTGACCAGAGGGCAGCCAGTCCCCCGTCTTGGCCCCTTATTCCTCGAATACACATGTTCAAAATGTTGAGATAGCAATTTTCTTCAAAATATTCATAAGGTCAAATAACTATGCTTCTGGGGTGACCCCCCCCCCCCCATCCCCTGAGACAAGAGCTGTAAATTGTGCAAGTTGCTTATTGTTAACATATAAGCTTTTTATGGAAAGGGATATTGGAGAAACTTTGGTGGAGGCTCACTCGATTAGAAATCGAAAGTGCCCAGTTTTTATGAGTCAAAAGTGATCAGAGGGCAACCAGTCCCTCCCCCCCCCTCATGCCCTTTTTTCCTTAAATGTATCAGATCAAAATTTTGTGACAGACATATTTTTCAAAATCGTTTAAAGGTGAAATAACTATGCTTCCGGGTTGACATACCTCCCTCCAGCCTCCAGGGCAAGGGCTATAAGATATGTATCTTGCCCCTTGTTAACACACAAGGATTTTTATTGGAATAGAGGGCATGTTAGACCCTTCAAACAGGTCTTCAAACAGGCTTCAGGTATTAAGGTGAAACCTTAAGGAAATGTTCAGAGGGGTACCAAACACAATCAAAACCCAGTATGTGCTTGCTGGTTGTTAAAAGGGAACATCAGGAACATGTAAAGAACGTCTGAGGGTATTAACTTGAAAATTTCAAGGTGTGTTGGGGAGATATTGAAGAAAGATTTGAAGGCAACCAGCCCCCCTTTCCTTCTTTGCTTTCTTTATGTGCCTGCTCTGCTCAACACTAATCGAAATTGTAGAATTGTCATTTTGTTCAAACGAATCAAAAGGGCTAATACCTATACTGCCAGAGATGCCAAGCCTCCATTGCCCCGGGGCAAGGATTGTAAATTATACAATTTGCCCATTGTTTACAAGCAAGATTTATCATTAGAAATAAGGAAACATTTGATTCTGTGTGCATTCGAAAAGACAAGGGGCATTAATGTGAAACTTTGGAGAATATTGACGGATATATTATACTAAATCAAAAGGCACTATGTGCACCCAGTTTATCAAACAGGAAGATCTGCAATATTTTTAAGAACGGCTGACGGTATTAAGCTGAAACTTTCAGGACATTTGAGGGGGAAGTCGAAAAGTGCTTGGAAGGCTGTCTGCCCCTTCCCATGCCCTTTTTAGTTGCTCTCCCTTTAAAAATATTTGATAAAAATTTGAAATAGATATTTTGTTCAAAATAGACAAAGGCTCAAATAACTATACCTATTGGAATGACATAGACCCCAAAAGCTTTGGAGAGGGATACCAAACACATTGAAAAGAATTGTGTGCGTGCTGATTGTCAGAAGGATGTAACATCAATATCTAAAGAACTGCTGAGGGTATTCAGTTGAAAACTTCAGAAGACGTTGAAGAGCTATCGGAGGGCAAACAGTCCACCTTTCCTTTCGTAGGTGCTCCCTTCCCTCACCACTGATCAGAATTTTGAAAAAGAGATTTTGTTCAAAACAGTGAAAAGGTATAGCAACTAAGCCTCTGGGTAAGTGTCTCCCGCAGCCCCCAGGGTAAGGATTGTAAATTATGCGATTTGCCCTTTTTTACGTCCAGGATTTATTATTAGGAAAAGGGGGGATGTTTGATTCTAGGTGTATTCAAAAAACCTAAGGGGTTTTAAGGTGATACTTTGAGAAATGTTGAGGGGCATTTCAAACTAAATCTAAGGTACTATGTGCATCATGTTTATGAAAAAGTTGTATTTACAATATCACAAGAACAACTGAGGGTAATAAGTTTCAACTCTCAGGCCATGTTGAGGAAAACGTTAAAAAGTAGAATTTATTTCTGCTATTCTTTAATTTAACATGACTTTCTTTGAAAAACAGCTTTTTTGGAATTTTTAAAAAAACTAATTTCTGTTCGTTTTTCTTTAGATATTGTAAATATATCTTTTTCATAAACATGATGCACATAGTACCTTAGATTTAGTTTGAAATGCCCCTCAACATTTCTCAAAGTATCACCTTAAAACCCCTTAGGTTTTTTGAATACACCTAGAATCAAACATCCCCCCTTTTCCTAATAATAAATCCTGGACGTAAAAAAGGGCAAATCGCATAATTTACAATCCTTACCCTGGAGGCTACGGGAGACACTGCATACCCAGAGGCTTAGTTGCTATACCTTTTCACTGTTTTGAACAAAATCTCTTTTTCAAAATTCTGATCAGTGGTGAGGGATGGGAGCACCTACGAAAGGAAAGGTGGACTGTTTGCCCTCCGATAGTTCTTCAACGTCTTCTGAAGTTTTCAACTGAATACCCTCAGCAGTTCTTTAGATATTGATGTTACATCCTTCTGACAATCAACACGCACACAATTCGTTTCAATGTGTTTGGTATCCCTCTCCAAAGCTTTTGGGGTCTATGTCATTCCAATAGGTATAGTTATTTGAGCCTTTGTCTATTTTGAACATAATATCTATTTCAAATTTTTATCAAATATTTTTAAAGGGAGAACAACTAAAAAGGGCATGGGAAGGGGCAGACAGCCTTCCAAGCACTTTTCGACTTCCCCCTCAAATGTCCTGAAAGTTTCAGCTTAATACCGTCAGCCGTTCTTAAAAATATTGCAGATCTTCCTGTTTGATAAACTGGGTGCACATAGTGCCTTTTGATTTAGTATAATTTATCCCTCAATATTCTCCAAAGTTTCACATTAATGCCCATTGTCTTTTCGAATGCACACAGAATCAAATGTTTCCTTTTTTCTAATTATAAATCTTGCTTGTAAAAAATGGGCAAATTGTATAATTTACAATCCTTTCCCCGGGGCAATGGAGGCTTGGCATCTCTGGCAGTATAGGTATTAGCCCTTTTGATTCGTTTGAACAAAATGACAATTCTACAATTTCGATCAGTGTTGAGCAGAGCAAGCACATAAAGAAAGCAAAGAAGGAAAGGGGGGCTGGTTGCCTTCAAATCTTTCTTCAATATCTCCCCAACACACCTTGAAATTTTCAAGTTAATACCCTCAGACGTTCTTTACATGTTCCTGGTGTTCCCTTTTAACAACCAGCAAGCACATACTGTGTTTTGATTGTGTTTGGTACCCCTCTGAACATTTCCTTAAGGTTTCACATTAATACCTGAAGCCTATTTGAAGACCCAGGGTCTAACATGCCCTCTATTCCAATAAAAATCCTTGTGTGTTAACAAGGGGCAAGATACATATCTTATAGCCCTTGCCCTGGAGGCTGGAGGGAGGTATGTGAACCCGGAAGCATAGTTATTTCACCTTTGAACGATTTTGAAAAATATATCTGTCACAAAATTTTGATCTGATACATTTAAGGAAAAAAGGGCACGAGGGGGGGGGGAGGAGGGACTGGTTGCCCTCTGATCACTTTTGACTCATAAAAACTGGGCACTTTCGATTTCTAATCGAGCGAGCCTGCACCAAAGTTTCTCCGATATCCCTTTCCATAAGAAGCTTATATGTTAACAATAAGCAACTTGCACAATTTACAGCTCTTGTCTCAGGGGGTGGGGGGGGGTCACCCCAGAAGCATAGTTATTTGACCTTATGAATATTTTGAAGAAAATTGCTATTTCAACATTTTGATCATATGTATTCGAGGAATAAGGGGCCCAGACGGGGGACTGGTTGCCCTCTGGTCACTTTTGACTCTTAAAAAAGGAGCTACAACTTTCGTTTTCCAATGGAATGAGCCTCCTTCAAAGTTTATACGACCACCCCTTCCATAAAACCTATGTATTAGCAATGGACGGCTTGAATAACGTACAGCTGTTGCCCCGCGGGCTTAGGAGGGGTGTTGTCGAACCTGGAAGCATAATTATTAGACCTTTGGACTATTTTGAACAAAGAGATTATTTCAAAATTTGGAATGGATGTATTTAAGGGAAAAGGACGCAAGATTGGGAAACTTGCTCCTTCGATCACTTTGGACTCTTAAAAAGTAACTAGAACTTTTGATTTCTAATGGAATACGCTTATATTCCCCCAAAAACTTACATGTTAACAATAAGCAACTTTAATATACAGCCCTTACTCTGGTTGTTGTGGGGGGCTTTGTCAACCCTGGCTATCTCAAAATTTTGATCCTATGCCTTTAGAAAAAAGGACATTAGGAGGGGGGGGGCTGGTTGCCCTCTGATCACTTTTGACTTTTAAAAAGGGCATTAGAATTCCTGATTTCCAATATAATGAGCTTCCTCCGAATTTTATAAGACCACCTTTTCCATAAAAACCTTATATTTTAACATTGAGCAACTTGCATAATCTATAGTCTGAGAATTACATAATCTTAAGATATGTAAGACCTCCGCCAAGTCGTCCTCAGTGCTAAACAAAAAAGAAAGAAAAGAAAAAAGAAACCAACGATAATCGAACCTTTCGAAGTTTGCTTGATAATTTCTGTTCGTTTCAAGTTTTAACGTCGTTCCTTACTTTCAGTTAAAAAAAACTTGTTTTTTCTTTATTATTTTGACAAGGACCTCCGCCAAGTCGTCCTCATTGCTAAACAAAAAAGAAAGAAAAGAAAAAAGAAACCAACGAAAATCGAACCTTTCGAAGTTTGCTTGACAGCGACAGTACAAAAACTAAACAAGAAACAGGTTGAAATCAATGAAAAATATATCTACCAAGATGATTGAGCAATAATCCTTTGTTTTGCTATAGCTTTAGCTGGTCTACAAATTCGGTCATCATTTGATGTGCAAATAGGTTCTCTCAAGTTAGACCGGGCGAAAATATTGATTGAGTCCTTAAAAATTAAATTGTTATAAATTGGGGCTAATGAAATATCTCCAGTATCTCTATTTATTGCTAAATTTCAGTTTATGTATATTTTTTATCTCAATTGCCCCGTTAAAAGATTGTGGTAGGCCATTTACATCCTCCTTCTGTAAAAAGAGGCGTAATAATTTCTTTAGTCAACAGAGTTTTAAAAATCTGTTCTCGTAAGTCATATAACTTCTGAATTAAACTATATCAAAGATTTTCTATTCTGCAATGGTTACCCAATAACACTTATTGAAAATATCATAGATAGACGATTAAAAAAGATAAAACAAGCAAATAGGGAGCCCTTCCCCCTTGATTCAGTTACCCTGGGAATTGAGAGAAAAACTTTCATCACTTTACCATACATCCCAAAACTTAGCGATAAACTTGGACAAATCTAAAAAAAAAACATAATCTCTCTGTTTCTTTCAAAACTGAACAAAAAGTTGGATATTTTTTCAACTCAGGAAAAGATAAAACTGACCCTGTACTGGGTAGTGGTGTCTACAAAATCCCGTGTTCATGTGGGAAATTTTACATTGCTAGGACCCATCAACAACTAGGTGAGCGTTTGCATGAACACAAAATTTCAATAGGTAAGTCCATGAGATTGGAAAATAAAAAATGACAACTTTGATTCAGCATTGGCTCTGCATATTTTTGAAAATCCGACCCATCTGGTTCTTTTTGACGAGGCAACCTTAATATCTACTGTAAAAGGCCTACCACACTCTTTTAAAGAAGCAATTGAGATAAAAAAAAAATACATAAACCAAAATTTAGCAATAAATAGAGATATTGGAGATCTTTCATTAACCCCAATTTATAACAGTTTAATTTTGAAGGACTCAGTCAATATTTTTCTCCGGTCTAACTTGAGAGAACCCATTTGTACATCAGATGATGACCGAATTTGTAGACCAGCTAAAGCTATAGCAAAACAATGGATTATTACACAATCATCTTGGTAAATTTCTTTTCATTAATTCCAACGTGGTTCTTGTTTAGTTTTTGTACTGTCGCTGTCAAGCAAACTTCGAAAGGTTCGATTTTCGTTGGTGTCTTTTTTCTTTTCTTTCTTTTTTGTTTAGCAATGAGGACGACTTGGCGGAGGTCCTTGTCGAAATACTTGCTTATTTCTTCTTCTTCATGGTTCGCCACTGGCTGACAAAATCCTCGTTTTCTCACCTTTTTTCATTTTATTTTTCATTTTGTTATTTTCTTTCCTCTCTGAGTTTCATTTATTTGTTTTTTTCCAGGGGTGATCATATCGAACCAGAGGCCATAGAATATCGCGGGTAATAGAATATCATAGAATATCATTCGAACGAAAATTTTAAATTATAGTGTTCTTTTTGAGTGACCCAAAAAATGGAGGGCAACTAGGCCCCCTCCCGCACTCATTTTTTCCCAAAGTCACCCGATCGAAATTTTGAGATAGCCATTTTGTTCAGCATGGTCGAAAATATGATAACTATGTCTTTTAGGATGACTTAATCCCCCGAAGTCCCCGGGGGAGGGCTGAAAGTTGTGAACTTCACCCAATGTTAACATATAGTATTGGTTATTGGGAAGTATACAGAAGTTTTCAGGGGGGATTTTTTCTGGTAGGAAGGGTGGGGGGATGGGGAGTCGGGGGTTATATGGAGGGATCTTTCCATGAAGGAAGTTTTGATGGAGGAAGGGACATTGCTATGAAGGGAGCGCCGGATTTCCCATCATTATGAAAGAAAAGAATCAGAAATTAAATAAAAAAACAAGTTTTTCAACTGAAACTAAGGAGCAACATCAAAACTTAAAACGAACAGAAAATATTACTTATATGATCGGGTTCACCCTCTAGTCAATACCTCGCTCTTTAAGACAAAGATTGTTTAGTACTTTCATAAGAGCTATTTACTCTAATTAACGGCCTTTGTGATTAAGGGGCAATTTTTAAAGAATTGGGAACAAAATTCGAACTTTAGCTTAAAGAGCAAGATATTGACTAGCGGCCGAACCCTCTAATATACGTATTAAAAATCTATGAACATAGAAGTTCGTTACGTAAGCTAATTCGTAAGTTACGTATATTTATTACTAATAAAAACGTTCGTAAATAAAATCAAACAAGTTTCGAGAAAGCCGTTTAACCAAATAAAAGTAAAATTAAGATGCAAATTTTGTTTTAATTATTCTTGTACGGTGAGCCAAAATCAAAACCTGCATTAATTCAAAAACGTTCAAAAATGGAGGTAGTTCAAATTAAACGTTTGAACGTTCAAAAATGAACCGAAATTATTCCGTATATGAAAGGGGCTGTCCCCTCTTCAACGCCTCGCTCTTTACGCTAAGGTTTGGCTTTCTCAAAACTCTGTTTTTTAAACAATAAAAAACTTTAGCGTAAAGAGCGAGGCGTTAAGGAGCGGATAGACCCTTTCATATACGGAATAATTTCTGTTCGTTTTAAGTTTTAACGTCGTTCCTTACTTTCAGTTAAAAAAAAATAGTTTTTAAAATTCAATATTTTGACAAGGACCTCCGCCAAGTCATCCTTAGTGCTAAGCAAAAAAGAAAGAAAAGAAAAAGAAACCAACGAAAATCAAACCTTTCGAAGTTTGCTTGACAACGACAGAACAAAAAACTAGATAAGAACCAGGTTACAATCAATGAAAAAGAAATTTACCAAGATGATTGAGCAATAATCCTTTGTTTTGCTAAAGCTTTAGCTGGTCTACAAATTCAGTCTTCATTTGATGTGCAAATAGGTTCTCTCAAGTTAGGCCGGGGGAAAATATTGATTGAGTCCTTCAAAATTAAATTGTTATAAATAGGGCTTAATGAAATATCTCCAGTATCTCTATTTGTTTCTAAATATCGGTTTATGTACTTTTTTTTTATTCAATTACCTCTCTAAAAGATTGTGGTAGGTCATTTACAGTAGATATTAAGGTTGCCTCGTCAAAAAGAACCAGATGTGTCGGATTTTCAAAGATATGCAAGTCCAATGCCGAATCAAAGTTGTCATTTTTATTTTCCAATCTCAGGGACTTATCTATTGAAATTTTGTGTTCATGCAAACGTTTACGTAGTTGTTGATGGGTCTTACCAATGTTAAATTTCCCACATGAACACGGGATTCTGTAGACACCACTACCCAGTACAGTGTCAGCTTTATCTTTTCCTGAGTTGAAGAAATGTTCAACTTTATGTTCTGTTTGGAATGAAACAGAGAGATTATGTTTTTTAAAAAATTTTCCAAGTTTATCACTAAGTTTTGGGATGTAGTGGAAAGTGAGGAAAGTTTTTTTCTCAATTGCCGGGATAACTGAATCAAGGAGGACGGGAATAGAATATCTTTGATATTGTTTAATTCAGAATTCATAAAAATTACGAGAAAGTATTTTTAAAACTCTGTCGACTAAAGAGATTATTACCCCTCTTTTCACAGAAGGAGGGTGATATGAAGAGAAATGTAGATATCTATCATTATGGGTTGGCTTTCTGTATAGAGAAAATTCAAGGCTAGGAGCAGTTTTTATAATCAAAACATCCAAGAAAGGCAGCTTACCTGAATCTTCGAGTTCCATTGTGAGAGATTTGAACCAAAAGAGTTCAAATGTGCCAAAAATCTCTTAGAGAGTCTTGGCCATTTTCCCAAACAGAAAGGATATTATCAACGAAACGAAACCAGATAGAGTGTTTTAAGTGGAAACTGTTCAAAGCAGACTGTTCTACGAAATCCATGTAAAAATTTGCCAAATAAGGAGATGAAACAGTGCCCATGGATAGGCCCATGATTTGAAGGAAAATTTTTTTTTCGAAACTTTAAAATACGAGGAGAACTTGTTGCAAAGACGAACAAGGGTCATTATTGTATCAATTTCCAAAGTTCTGTTTTCTGACCAAGCTGAATTTTCCTCTAATTTTCTTTGTAAGGACTGCTCACATTTAAGGACATCGCATGAAATGTACACAGAATCTGCATCAAAACTAGATAAGATAGTTTTTTCTGTTGTACTTTGATTTTTTAACTTCTCAACAAGATCTATGGAATTTTTTATATAGGATTTCTGTGTGCTTAAAAGAGGCTTAAAAATGGTGGCTAATTTCTAATTGTCGGTTTCGCTAATATTCTAAACTTTTAAATACTCATCTCTTTGATCTTTATTTTCGTTTATCGTTGTTTCAGATATTTTTGAGTGGCTTTGCCTTAGCTGCTTGGATTGGTCTTGTCACTTTTGATGGTCTAGGTTGTTCAATGTCACCTATCGTTCACTTACATTTCTCAGGTCTTTGTCTGGATCTTGTCGCATTTGATTGTCCAGTTTGTTCATTTTCAGCTTACGGTTTTGTCCTCTTTTCTTCTTTTTGGTGCTCATTTTGTGCTTCCATTAATTTACGTTTGTCTCCTTGAGGTATTATGAAAAGGCCTTTTGAAATTTACATCAGCGAATGTGGGCACGTGAATGTAAATATTTCTAAAAAAAAAAATTTGGAAATGCTTCTAAAACAGCTTTAAAATCTACTTTTTCTTGTTTCTTTACTTTTATTCAACATAATTGCTTACCTATTTAGTCGATCCTGATTATTGTTGATACCAGGTAGTTTTTCTTCTTATTGGTTTTACCCTGGAAAATGATCTCTCTCCAGAAGCAACGCTTACTGGAATTGTTAAAAACATTTCACAATTTCGAAAATCAATTGTGCATTTTGATGGCAGTGTGGAGCCTCTTCCAACATGGGGCCCGATTGGACCCTATCGCTCCAATCACCCTTTATCTCGTCCTAAGGGAAAATAGTAATAATAGTATCCCCATAAGTTTCAACGCAATACCCCCAGTCATTTTGATATATTGATGAGGTGTCTTATTGGTAACCATTTAACACAATGCCTTTTGATTTATTTTAAAGAAACATTTAGTTTTAAGGACTAATGGGCCAATTGCATAATTGTGGGGGGTTGACATGCCTAATATCCCTACAGACATAGTTGATGGACCGTTCTACTACGCTGAACAAAATGGCTTTCTCAAAATTTTGACTGGATGCGTTTGGAAAATTAATGGGCTTGAGAAAGGGGCTACTTGCCCTCCAATCTCATGTTACTCTTAAAAAGGGCACCAGAACTTTTAATTTTGAATTGAATTAAATCCTTTAAAAGTTTCAATGATATTTCTAGCTATTATAGATTGGTGCTGCCTATGCTATTACTTATATGCCCTTTTGAAAACTTGCATGCAAATAGTTCTTTTAATTGAAACTCCAAAACGTTCCCTAAAAGTTTCATCTTAGTACGTTTGGCATCATTAGTTAGATTAACTGTAGTGGTAGTATTAACAGAATTCATATAGTGCCTTCCAACTAGTTCAACCCCCACCCCCTTACTCTTAAAGATCTAATTAATAATATAACTTTTTCTTCAGAAATTGCTTTGTCACCTTTTTCAAAGTCTACATGCTCATAGTCTTTTTTTTTTATTTAGTTCATCATCTGCCTAAATATTATTTAAAAGCTTCACCTTAATACCCTAAGCTTGGGCAGTAGCAATAGTTGTAGCAGCATTAGTAGCAGTATGCCCATAGCATCTTTGGTTTCTTCAACCTCCCCTTCTAAACATGCTGAAAGTGTCAGCTTAAAATATACTATCAACCATTCCTGAAGCATTTGCTTGACAACCGCTTGACAACCAGTGTGGGCATAGTGTGTTTCGGTTTAGTTCCCTACAGCTTCCATATATCCCAAATCCCTTAATATCCTTAGTTTTAATAGCAGTAGTAGAAGTAGTAGCTGTCGAATTAATTGTAGTAGCCTAAGCTTTAGTATAATGGCGACAGTAGCAGTAGTATGAGTAGAAGCAGTAGCATTAGGATGCAAATATTTTCTTTCGTTTAGTTGAACGTGCCTCATAACAAGCCTTGTTATTTTCAACCTCACACACCAAACTATTCCTAAGATATTGCTGCTAAGCCCTATTGACAACCTCAATACAGAGGGCGTGTTTTGATTCAGTTCATCTTCTCCCCTTAAAATTTCTTGAAAATTTCCCCTTCATGCCCTTATGCATAGTTGTAATAGCATTCACAGTAGTAGTATTGCTATACATATGGAGATGGTGTCTTGGAGATTGTGTCCACCCTAAAGACATTGTTATATGATTTTTGGACTATTTATAACAACTTGGCTATCTAACTATTTCAATTAAAGGTGTTTTGGGAAAATAAGATGCCTGGGAGGAGGGATAGTTACTCTTCATCATGTTTGACTTTTAAAAGAGAACTAGAACTACACATTTCAGATCAAATGACCCTTTTCTAAAGTTCAAACGATTACTCCTTTTATAAGAAACCTTACCCCCAGACTCAATGGGATTCGTACCAACCCAAAGGACTTATTATGTGATCTTTGGACTATTTTTGAAGAAATGGCTATAAAATTTTTATCGGATGTATTTGTGGAAAATAAAACGTAGGGGGTGGCTTCCCTCGATCACTTTGACTCTTAAAAAGGTAACTAGAATATTTGATTTGCGATCCAATGAGCCCCCTCTGGAGTTTATACGACCACACAATCCATAAAAACCTTATATACTCTCGAGACATAATTTATAACCCTAGTGCTGAGGGATCTGGGGGGAGGTGTTATCATCAACGACACAGTCTCCAGAACTTTCAACTACGCTGAACAAATGGGTTATCTCAAAATTTTGATTAGATGTGTTTTGGGAATAGATAGGCGTGAAGAAGCAGGGCTTTTTGCCCTCCAGCTACTTTTGAATTACCCTTCAATTTTCAATCGAACGAGCCTTCTTCGAAGTTTCTACGACCACAAATGGCCATCTTAAAATTTCTATTAGCTGTTTTTCGAGAAAACACGAGATATGGAAGGGGGAATATCCACCCACCCTCCGATCAATCTGAATCTTAAAAAGGGTAGTAGAACTTCTGATTACCACTCCAGTAAGCCACCTCCAAAGTTGATACGATCACCCTTTCTATACAAACCTTATATACCCCGGGGAATAACTTGTAATGCTTGCCCCGAAGGCTGTGGGGAGGGGGTGGGGTTGTCATCCTCAAATACATAGTCTCCAAACCTTTCAACTACGTTGGACAAAATGGATATCTCAAAATTTGATAGGATGCGTTTGGGGAAATGGTGGGCGTGGAAGGGGTTTCAGTTACCCTGAATACTATCAGAATACTATCAAATTTCTCTAGGAAGTAACAGTTTTTTTCTTAATATTAACACATTTTTTCTAATAGCAGCAAGTTTTCCGTTAAAGATTACAAATTTCTCTTAGAATTAACAATTTTCTGTTCATTCTAAGATGTTTTCTGTTAGAAGTAGTAACTGTTTCTTAACACTAACTAATTTTTTCTTAGTAGTAACAAGTTTTTTTCTTAATACTAACGTAGTTTTACTAAATACTAACAAATTTTTTCTTTAAGTAAAAAATTTTTTCTTAATACTAAAAAATTTTTAGTTAATACTATCAAATATCTTTTGGAAATAATAGGTGTTTCTTAATAGTAAGAACTATTTTCTAATTGCATCAAGTTTTCCGTCAAAGATAAAAAATTTCTCTTAAAAGTAACAATTTTCTGTTTACGCTAACAGGTTTTCTGTTAGAAGCACAAAGTTTTTCTTAACACTAACAATTTTTTTCTTAGAAGTAACAAGTTTTTCATTAATACTAACAAAGTTTTACTTAATACTAACAAATTGTTTCTTAGAAGTAACAGCTTTTTCCTTAATACTAAACAAAGTTTTTCTCAATACTAACATATTTTTCTTGGAAGTAATAGGTTTTTTCTTAATAGTAAAAAATTTATTCTAAAACCAGCAAGTTTTCCATCAAAGATAACAAATTTCCGTTAGATATAGCCATTTTCTGTTTACACTAGCAAGTTTTCTGTTAGAAGTGGCAACTTTTTCTTAACACTAACAAATTTTTCTTAGAAGTAACAAGTTTTTTACCTTAGTAGTTTTACTTATCCTTATAATAATTTTCCTTGAAGTTTTAAATAATACTAACAATTTTTTCTTAGAAGTAACAACTTCTTCCTTAATACTAACAAAGCCTTACTTACTGCTATCAAATTTCTCTTCGAAATAACAGATTTTTTAATAGTAAGAATGTTTTACTAATAGCAGCAAGTTTTCCATCGAAGATAGAAAATTTCTCTTCGAAGTAACAGTTTTCTGCTTACGCTAACAAGTTTTCTGTTAGAAGTAGCAAGCTTTTCTTAACAATATCAAATTTTTTTTAGAAGTAACAACTGTTTTCCTTAATGCTAACAAAGTTTTACTTAATACTATCAAATATCTCTTGGAAGTAACAGGTCTTTCTTAACAGGAAGTAACAGGCTTTTTCTAATAACAGCACATTTTTCGTCAAATGTAACAAATTCCTCTTAGAAATATCAATTTTCTGTTTACGCTAACAAATTTTTTAGTTAGAAGTAGCAAATTTTTCTTAACACTAACAATTTTTTTCCTAGAAGTAACAAGTTTTTCCTTAATACTAACTAAGTTTTTATTAATACTTACAAATTTTTCTTAGAAGTAACAGACTTTTCCTCAACACTAATAAAGTTTTCATTAATACTTAAAAAAAATTTCTTACAAATAACAGTTTTTTCCTTAATACTTAAAAAAGTTTTACTTAATACTATCAAATTCCTCTTGGAAGTAAGAGGTCTTTTCTTAATAGTAAGAAATTTTTTCTAATAGAAGCAATTTTTCTGTCAAAGATAACAAATTTTTCTGAGAAGTAACAATTTTCTGTTTACGCTAACAAGTTTTCTGTTAGAAGTAGCAAGTTTTTCTTAACACTAACAAAATTTTTCTTAGAAGTAACAACTTTTTCCTTAATACTAACAAAGTTTTACTTAATACTATCAAATTTCTCTTGGAAGTAACAGGTTTCTCTTAATAGTAAGAATTGTTTCTAATAGCAGCAACTTTTCTGCCAAAGATAACACGTTTCTCTTAGAAGTAACAATTTTCTGTTCACGCTAAAAACTTTTCTGTTAGAAGTAGCAAGTTTTTCTTAACACTAACAAACTTTTTCTTAGGAGTAACAACTTTTTTCCTTAATACTAACAAAGTTTTATTTGATACTAACAAATCGTTTCTTAGAAGTAACAACATTTTAGTCGATAATAACAAAGTTTTACTTAATACTATTGAATTTCTCTTGGAAGTAACATATTTTCTTAATAGTAACAATTTTTTCTAATAGCAGTAAGTTTTCCGTCAAACATAACAAATTTCTCTTAGAAGCAACAATTTTCTGTTTATGCTAACAAGTTTTCTGTTAGAAGTAGCAAGTTTTCTTAACACTAACAAATTTTTTGGAACAGCTTTTCTTCAGATTCAAACTTAAAGTTTATGTTTGTTGTTTCAACTTCTAGCAGCTTGTTTACGTGTGCAATAGACTCCCTTGGTCTGCTATTTTCTGCTGCAAAGTTTAGGTCACTAATTGTTTTTAGCTACCTTTCTCACTTTTTTAAAGTGTTGGAAACATAATTTAAGTTCAGGATCTAGTTTAAGACATTTCAGTGCCTCTCTCAGGCTTCCATCTGCCACACCTTCTGCGTAACCTAGATTTAACAATTTAAAGAATGCATTTACGTTTTCAGGAACAAGTGTGTTAATGCATGCAATTCCAGTATAGCATTCTGAGTGTAATCAATTACTAAATAAAAGTCACTATGTGCTTCCAGGAGCTTTGCATCTTATGGAATATGCTCGATTATTTTAGTAATTAAATTGGATGTAGTCCGCCACTCTTTATCTCCATGGAAAATAAGAGCTTGCTCGTATTGTGCTTGAAGCAATTTTAACAGTGAAAGCGTTTTCATGACTTCTTCGTTACCTTTATCAGCATCTATTACTTGTTCTAATTCAGTTTTAGCCTGTTGAAATTTTCCAATTTTTATCAAAATTTTCACTTTTTTGAATCTCGCCGAAATGAAATTTGGTTTCGATTGAAGTGCAGCATTTAGGTCATACAATGCAGATTTTTTTTGTCAATGCCAAATACAAAATGGCTCTATTTTACAATACCAGATATTTTTTCGACTCTATTTGTGCAGCCTTGTGCAAATGCTCCAGTGCATCCTTTAATCTACCTTCTGCTATAAGCCGTTTACTAGATTAATTAAAAAAAACTTTTTCCACAAAATAAGTTTTTCAAAGAAAAGTAAAGAACTCCATTAAACCAAAAATGAATAAAAATAAAACCAAATAATGTACCAAGGGTGAAACTAGCACAAATCAGGATCAATAAATAAATGAAACCCAAAACGATCAGAAATTGCAACAAATAACCGAGTCAAACTCAAAACGAGCAGAAATTAACATGACAAGGGCTCAAAACTCCTATGCCTTCCCAAGGCCAGAATATAATTTACACTTTACTGAAAAATATAAATGTTTTTACTTTTATAACTTTAATAAATCAAATAATATTAACATTTTGAATACTGAATATCAGCATATGTATATAAAACTGACTATGCAAATTCATTTGTATTTTTTTCAGTAAAGTGCAAATCATGTTCTGGCCTTGGGAAGGCATAGGGGTTTTGATCCTTACTTATATTAATTTCTGCTCGTTTTGAGTTTGACTCGGTTATTTATTGTAATTTCTGTTCGTTTTGGGTTTCATTTAATTATCAATATTGATTTGTGCTAGTTTCACGCTTGGCAGACTATTTTATTTTATTTTGCTCATTTTTGGTTTAAAGGAGTTCTTTACTTTTCTTTGAAAAAATTATTTCGTGGAAAAAGTTTTTTAAATTAATTTCTGTTCGTTTTATATTGACATAGTCTTTTCAGGGAAAAAGAAGATAATACTTTAAATCTTTTCGTTTTTTAAGACTTTATAGTTTGACCTGCTATTTGTATTCCGAAGAAAAATTTTCAGCAATTTCTAACAACATACACCCTTTTAAAAGCCTGGACACATATAGTTGTTTTTAATTTAGTTTCATACCTCCTTTAGTTGACCTGAAATGGAAAACTTGATACCATTCGCAAAAAAATCTGTTTGCTTTCTTTGATATATTGGATACACTTACGCTATTTTGATTTGCTTAAATTTTAAAAGCAGAAGTATCCCTGCATGTTTGAACATAATACCCTCAGTCGTTCTTTGGATACTGCTGAGATGCCTTATTGGGAATTAGCATTAACACAGTGCATTTTGATTTAATCTTAAGGCAACCTTTGGTTCTTAAACATAATAGGCAAATGGGAGGGTGGGCGTGGGAGGGGGACTAGTTGTCCTCGAATCCCTTTGGACTTTTGAAAAAGGGCATTAGCCCTTTCTATTTTCAATCGAATGAGCCATTTTCGAAGTTCTTACGACAACTTCCAGACTTTTCAACTACGTTAAACCAAAGGGCTATCTCAAAATGTTGATTGGATATGTTTGGAGAAATAGTGGGCGTGAGAGGGGAGTTAGTTACTCTCAAATCACTTTCAGCTAATCAAAAACGCACTAGCCCTTTCAATTTCCAATCGAATAGGCACTTTTGAAGTTTATACGACAACGCTGCCAATAAAAAGCTTATATACCCCCAGGGCATAACTTACAACCTTTGCCCTGAGGGCTGGAGGGGGGTTGTCATCCTCAAAGACCTAATTTTCAGAACTTTCAACTACGTTGAAGAAAATTGCTATCTCAAAATATTGATTGAATGTGTTTGGGGAAACGGTGGGCGTGAGAGGGGGGTTAGTTGCCCTCCAATCACTTCAAACTATTAAAAAGGGCACTAGTCCTTTCAATTTCCAATCGAATGAGCCGTTTTCAAGTTTCTACGACAAAGCTTTCAATTAGAGCCTTATATGCCCCAGGACATAACTTACAAACTTTGCCCTGGGGGCAGTGAGGGGGTAGTCTTCTTCAAAGACATAATTTCCGGACCTTTCAACTACGTTGAACGAAATGGTTATATCAAAATTTTGATAGGATGTGTTTGGGGAAAAGGTGGGTGTGAGAGGGGGGTTACTTGTCCTCCAATCACTTTCGACTATTAAAAAGGGCACTAGCCATTTCAATTTCCAATCAAATTACTCCTTATTAGATTTTCTACGACAACGCTTTCTACAAAAAAAACCTTATATGGCCCCAGAGCATAACTGACAACCCATGCCCTGAGTTCTGTGGGAGGAGTGTCATCTTTAAAAACAAAATTTAAGGTCTTTTTAACTACGTCGAACAAAATGGCTATCTCAAAATTTTATTTGGATGTGTTTGGGGAAATGGTGGGTGTGAGAGGGGTGTTATTTATCCTCCAATTACTTTCTACTATTAAAAGGGCACAACCTTTTCTAATTTCCAATCGAATGAGCCCCTTTTGAAGTTTCTACAAAAGTTCAGGAAAGGACTAATGTGTCCTCATTTTTTTTCACTGCCAGCAAGACACAGCAACAATATAGAGAGATGTTCGAAGGGTCATTTAAAGGAAGTTTAAAGGAAGTTGAAGCCAAAAACCTTTACGGGAAACATGCAGTCCACCTTAAATAACAAGGAAAACCACTTTTTGCAGGGGCAGGACGCATGTGTCCCCAATTTTTTTTTCACTGCTAGCAGGCCACTACAACAATATAGAGAGCTGTTTGAAGGGTCATTTAAAGGAAGTGTAAAGGAAGTTGAAGCCAAAAAACCTTTACAGGAAACATGCAGTCCACCTTAAATAACAAGGAAAATCACTTTTTGCAGGGGTAGGACTCTTTGTCCTTAATTTTTTTTTGTCACTGCTAGCAGGGTACCGCAACAATATAGAGAGCTGTTTGAAGGCTCATTTAAAGGAAGTTGAAGACAAAAATCTTTACAGGAAACTTGCAGCCACCTTAAATAGCAAGGAAAATCACTCTTTGCAGGGGTAGGACTCATGTGTCCTCATTTTTTGTTTACTGCTAGCAGGGCACTGCAAAAATATAGAGAACTGTTTAAAGACTTATTTAAAGGAAGTTTAAGCCAAAAACCTTTACAGGAAGCATGCAGTCCACCTTAAATAACAAGGAAAATCACTTTTTGCGGGGGTAGGACTCACATGGCCTCAATTTTATTTATTTTTTTTTACTGCTAGCAGGGCACTGCAACAATATAGGGAGCAGTTTAAAGGTTCATTTAAAGGAAGTTTAAAGGAAGTTGAAGCCAAAACCCTTTACAGGAGACATGCAGTCTACCTTAAATAATAAGTAAAATCACTTTTTGCAGGGGTAGGACTCATGTGTCCTAAACTTTATTTTATATTTTCACTGCTAGCAGGGAACTGCAACAATATAGAGAGCTGTTTGAAAGCTCATTTAAAGGAAGTTTAAAGGAAGTTGGGGCCAAAAATCTTTAAAGGAAACATGCAGTCCACCTTAAATAACAAGGAAAATCACTTTTTGCAGGGGTAGGACTCATTTGTCCTCAATTTTATTTTATTTTTGTACTGCTAGCATGGCAGTGCAACAATATAGAGAGCTGTTTAAAGGTTCATTTAAAGGAAGTTTAAAGGAAGTTGAAGCCAAAACCCTTTACAGGAGACATGCAGTCTACCTTAAATAATAAGTAAAATCACTTTTTGCAGCGGTAGGACTCTTGTGTTCTCAATTTTATTTCTGCTAGCAGGGCACTGCAACAATATAGAGAGCTGTTTGAAAGCCCATTTAAAGGAAGTTGAAATATATAGTGCCCCTTCTAATTAACAAAAATAATATTGTAATAAATTACAAGTTTGACATAAAAATATATCTTTACATACAAGATGATAATAACACACGTATCTCTGACAAGGAATAGATTACAAATGACGACATATTTGGTAGATTACACCCATAAATGACGTCACTCATGGTCGAGTGTTATTAAAATACAATTTAATTTTTGACAAAACTGTATCTTAAATACAAGATGATGTAACCACGTGTCTCTTTTGAGATAATATAACAAATATCTTCTTTTGTAAAAAGAAATTATGCTCCCTGTTTATGGGATATAATACCAAATGCAATACGAAATACATTACGAAATACATACGAAAGTCATTTGGCATCCTTTAAGGCTAAAGCGAAAAGACATTTCTTTGTAAAAAAATATTATGTATATATGTGTGTTTAAAGTATGTAGGATTGTTGTTATTTACTGGCTAGTATCAAGAATAGTTTTTACAGTTTTTCTACTGAAGAATTAGTGATGAGTGAAATATAAACGTGAGAAAAAATTTAAAACATTAAGTGAAAATTGTCTATCAAAAGTAGTTTTTTGCCATATATTTTGGGCGGATAATTATTATCCAGATGAATTCAAAATCTTCGCAGTTTTTGGTCCTTTATAGAGGGTACAGCTGCAGCTATCATAACCCTCGTCCTGCAGAAACAATTCCTGAATTTTATTATTAGACCTGTACGTATAATAATGATTAATCCACCATCAGAGACAACGCTCAAGCGTTACTTGTAGAAAAGCCATAAGGCTTCAATATAGTATCCGTCTATTATTTTTCCCCAGGGCCAATTCCCACACAGAAGGAGTGATACTAGAAACTTTGAAGGGGGTTCATTCGATTGACATTTTTAGTGTCTTTTTTTCAGTAAAGAATGAAACAGCCCCTTCTCACGCCCTTTATAGCTCCCCTCTCTCTAAAACTGTTTGGTCAACATTTTGATTTAGTTATTTTATTCAAAATATTCTAAAGGTTAAAAAATTATGCTTTTGGGGGTGGCATAATCAGCTGGGGTAATTTCTGTATGTTATGGAAGCTATCTAGTGTTTACATATAGAATTATTTTTTGGAAAGGAAGGTATGTTTGGTTCTTGGTGTTCGCAGACAGCTTCTGTCTTTATTCTTCCTTCTCCAAAAAAAATCTAAAGTGGTATACCAGTTTCCAAATAATAAAAAGAACTAGGATGAAATCTTGGCTCTTTTACACCTAAAATAGAAAAAAATACTTAAATTTTTAAATCAACTGAGGAAATCTGGTATGACAACCACTGATGTGATGTTTCTTGTATACTTTATGCTTTCGATATTTTTGATCCTGATGAATGAGATACATTATGGAAAATGTTCCATCTGCAGGTCCTAGGGTTGGTGCCAGAGTACAGATAAAGTTCCTGGGAAGGATGTCACAGTACAGATAGATCCACTACGACTGATAATTCCGTTTAAGTGTAAGAGCAAGCGAGGTCAAAAATACATTTTTCAAGAATCTAGCGGGAGGTGCTGATATATTTTGCTTTGTATCCAATAAAAATAAAAAAGTACTTATTAGAGTTTCAGGGGGAGGGCAGAAGCATAGCCAGGGTTTCTAGCCCCCAAAAACAATTATTACATAACTGAAACAGGGAATTTCACCTCGGTGCTTGCCAATTCATGCATAATGCATGAATTGGCAAGCACCGAGGTAAAATTCCCTGTATTAAAATATTAACATAAATATTATAAATAATATTTTTTTGATAGGAAATGTCTTTTCGCTTTAGCCTTAAAGGATGCCAAATGACTTGTATTTCGTATTGCAACTGGTATTATATCCCGTAAACAGGGAGCATAATTTCTTTTTACAAAAGAAGATATGTGTTATATTATCTCAAAAGAGACACGTGGTTACATCATCTTGTATTTAAGATACAGTTTTGTCAAAAATTACATTGTATTTTAATAACACTCGACCATGAGTGACGTCATTGATAGGTGTAATCTACCACATATGTCGTCATTTGTAATCTATTTCTTGTCAGAGATACGTGTGTTATTATCATCTTGTATGTAAAGATGTATTATTAAGTCAAACTTGTAATTTATTACAATATAATTTTTGTTAATTAGAAGGGACACTAGATATTTCAACTTCCTTTAAATGGGCTTTCAAACAGCTCTCTATATTGTTGCAGTGCCCTGCTAGCAGAAATAAAATTGAAAACACAAGAGTCCTACCGCTGCAAAAAGTGATTTTCCTTGTTATTTAAGGTAGACTGCATGTTTCCTGTAACGGTTTTTGGCTTAAACTTCCTTTAAACTTCCTTTAAATGAGCCTTCAAACAGCTCTCTAGATTGTTGCACTGCCCTGCTAGCAGTAAAAAATAAAAGAAAATTGAGGACAAATGAGTCCTACCCCTGCAAAAACTGATTTCCTTGTTATTTAAGGTGGACTGCATGTTTCCTTTAAAAATTTTTGGCTTCAACTTCCTTTAAATGAACTTTCAAACAGCTCTCTATATTGTTGCAGTTCCCTGCTAGCAATGAAAAAATAAAATAAAATTGAGGACACAAGAGTCCTACCCCTGCAAAAAGTGATTTTCCTTTTTATTTAAGGTGGACTGCATGTCTCCTGTAAAGGGTTTCGGCTTCAACTTCCTTTAAACTTCCTTTAAATGAGCCTTTAAACTGCTCTCTATATTGTTGCAGTGAAAAAAAAATTGAGGACACATGAGTCCTACCCCTGCAAAAAGTGATTTTTCTTGTTATTTAAGGTGGAATGCATGTTCCCTGTAAAAGGTTTTTGGTTCCAATTTCCTTTAAACTTCCTTTAAGTGAGCCTTCAAACAGCTCTCTATATTGTTGCAGTGCCCTTATAGCAGTCAAAAAAATAAATAATATTGAGGACATATGAGCCCTAGGCCCGCAAAAAGTGATTTTCCTTGTTATTTAAGGTTGACTGCATGTTTCCTGTAAAGGTTTTTGGCTTAAACTTCCTTTAAATGAGCCTTCAAACAGCTCTCTATATTGTTGCAGTGCCCTGGTAGCAGTAAAAAAAAAATGAGGACACATGAGTCCTACCCTGGCAAAGATTGATTTTCCTTGCTATTTAAGGTGGCTGCATGTTTCCTGTAAAGGTTTTTGTCTTCAACTTCCTTTAAATGAGCCTTCAAACAGCTCTCTATATTTTTGCGGTACCCTGCTAGCAGAAATAAAATTGAAAACACAAGAGTCCTACCCCTGCAAAAAGTGATTTTCCTTGTTATTTAAGGTGGACTGCATGTTTCCTGTAAAGGTTTTTGGCTTCAACTTCCTTTAAACTTCCTTTAAATGACCCTTCAAACAGTTCTCTATATTGTTGCAGTTCCCTGCTAGCAGTGAAAAAAAATTGAGGACACATGAGTCCTACCCCTGCAAAAAATGATTTTCCTTGTTATTTAAGGTGGACTGTATGTTTCCTGTAAAGGTTTTTCGCTTCAACTTCCTTTAAACTTCCTTTAAATTAGCCTTCAAGCAGCTCTCTATATTTTTGCAGTACCCTGCTAGCAGTGAAAAAAAAATTGAGGACACATGAGTCCTGCCCCTGCAAAAAGTGATTTTCCTTGTTATTTAAGGTGGACTGCATGTTTCCCGTAAAGGTTTTTGGCTTCAACTTCCTTTAAACTTCCTTTAAATGAGCCTTCAAACATCTCTCTATATTGTTGCAGTGTCCTGCTGGCATTGAAAAAAAAATTGAGGACGCATCAGTCCTACCCGTGCAAAAAGTGATTTTCCTTGTTATTTAAGGTTGACTGCATGTTTCCTGTCAAGGGTTTCAACTTCCTTTCAATTTCCTTTAAATGAGCCTTCAAACAGCTCTCTATATTGTTGCAGTGCCCTGCTAGCAGTGAAAAAAAATAAAATTGAAGACACATGAGTCCCGCCCCTGCAAAAAGTGATTTTCCTTGTTATTTAAGGTGGGCTGCATGTTTCCTGTAAAGTTTTTTGGCAACGGTGGTTCTAATGATGTATTTTTTTTCAATATGACGTTGTTTTTAAGGAGTTTCAGGCTATTTTTCAAAATTACCTTCAATTTTTCAAATTACGATAGCATTTTAGTATTTAAAATTCCTGAATCAGGCACAAATAGAAATGTTTCTCAGCACATATTTTTTTTCGAACAAATCTTCGATTTTGGTTACCATCGCCCGTGGTTCGTCTTCTACTTGGTTGCAGTTATCGCTGAAACCATGATAAATGTTTTTATATTATGTTTTTGTTTTGTTTTGATCATGAAATACAGTACTTCTGCGTAATTAGGTTTATCATCTGTATTTCATATTCCGCATCAAAGACATCGTCGAATCTTCAAGTAGGATGTAAACTCTGCATATTCTATTTAGCTTGACTTGGAGGAATAAATGCAAGTTCATTAAAATTGAGTATTTTAACTGAAAATATACAATTTTGATAGGTGAGTAGATCACTTTTGACAGAAATATTTATTGATCAGAAATGAATATGCTGAGTTTCACTTGCTTTTCTCTTTATAGTATTGCAATATTTTTCGTACAGAATGAAAGTATTGCATTACCCGAATTGTGTTCTTTTGCTATTTCTTGCTATTTCTTCCAAAATAAGAAGTGTCGACACGAGTGAAGTAAATGCTCCTATATAATCATAGGCAGCGTACGGGTGGTGCCTAAGTAA